>OMPJ01007383.1:3475-32265 GCA_900312935.1 Carapus acus | reverse complement strand
TGTGTGTGTGTTGGTGGGTGGGGGGGGGGGGTGGGGGGGGGGGGGGGGGGGGGGGGTAGCGTGTGCGTGTGCGTGTCAAGCCTTCTTTAGCTGTAGGCATTTGTCTCTGCTGTCCTGGAGCCATTATTAAAGAGAAACGTAGTGTGTGCTAAGTCTGAATTTAAAAGTTTGGCTGGAGTCTTAAAGGGAGCTCTATTGTTTTACGGAAACCTAAATCTGCTGTTTGTGATATTGTAGACGTGCAGGCAGCCATTATGTGGCTTTTAAAATGGCCCATTAACCACTCTAATCCACTCATTAACACAGAGTGAAGATGAGTCACTGGGATTTATAAGAAGTGGGTCAAAAGAGTGTTGAGACTCGTGATCTAAACAGCTGTGTTTGAAAAGTGTTTATGATGTGATGCCCTTTTGAGCTGATAAGAAAGCCGTCCTCCCCAGGCTTTCCATGCTACTCTCGAATGCCTGCTGCGATTCAGACATGGCTTCCTGTTAAAGGTAGCCTGTTTTTTTTTTTGGCCTTCATATGGAACCCATTTCTTTCCTCCACAAATGCAGAGTCAGATGGGTGTACACACTTCTTCTGGAGGCAATCCTGCAACACTTTGCCCTGTCAGCTGCCAAGGTAATCTATTAGTCAGACTGTGAACCATCTGCCTTGTTTACTGTGCTGCTATCTAATCTCAGAGTCAGACGCAGGCT
Source organism: Carapus acus (assembly GCA_900312935.1). NCBI lineage: Eukaryota > Metazoa > Chordata > Actinopteri > Ophidiiformes > Carapidae > Carapus > Carapus acus. The sequence goes on along the minus strand of OMPJ01007383.1, from coordinate 31,564 downwards.
GGTGACTGATGTGTAGTGAGGATGTTACATGATCTAAACATGTTGTGGTTTGGATTGGTGAAAAGGCTGCAACCACTCATCAGGTCTTGTTTTTTTATGAGCATGCGACTTTGCAGCGTGTTGAGCACAAGTCCATGACTGATAATAATATGTTCGTGCTGGCTAATTGAGAGGGAGTGATTACCAAGCATGATGGATGTGTCTCTCTCCCTCTCACTCCTCCCTCTTTGAAGGAGGGGGAGGAGTGAGAGGGAGAGAGAGCGAGAGAGAGACCCTCTCCCATTGCTGCTATTGTTGTCTTAACCCAGATTCAGTATTGAAATATGGCCACCATGTGGACCTTCTCAAGAAGTGTGGGTCCAGTGACAGCATAGCCAATGGGAGCACACGTGGCAACCCCAGAGGAGGGACCGGGGCGGGACACAGGAGCTGGAGTCTCGGAGAGAGCTCCATTCGAGTTGTCAGGGCAAGCAAACCACATCTCTGGGAGAGCTGGGCTGTTCAGACCAATGGCGACAGGTTGTAATTTTTATCCATTATATCCAAACAGTACAAAAGGTGATAAATGAAATAGTTCTGCATCAGTTAACTAGACGACTGGTTATACACAATACTTTTCTTATCATGTTGTTATCATACACTGCTGTATTTTGACAGTATTACACGCCTAATTACAGAGTCTGTAGATTTTCAGCATGTGGTTTGCTTAAAATTGAGCTGTACATAAGTATGAAGAAATCCACCCCAAATATGAATAAGATATGTGAATGGCAGTGTTTGATCCCTCACCCCTTCAGTCTGCATTCAGAGACTTTAGGGGCTTTTCCTTAGCTTAGACAGACCGACTGCATTTTAAGATGAATTATTTGTAAACTGCTATGCTGTTAGCATCCAGGAGATGTGTAGATTATAAATGCAAAGTAACTGATCATGAGCAGTATTGCATTTGGGTCATCGTGAACCTGGTTTTCTTACTGCACCAGTCTGACAGCAGGTTACAAAAATTACTCAGTAATGGTAACCTGATGTTTCTGGTGCTCTACGTTGTATCTTGCAGTGACTTGCTGTAAGTCTCTTCCAGTTCTTAGCATACTCTCTGTGTGGAGCTGCTTTTCTCCACTCACATCTCCATATATTCATATTCGGTTGTCACCTGTCAGTGGCAGCACTGAGAGCCATTTCCTGCCTATTGTGGTTTTGATAGAAAAAAGGCAGAGTGGACACCTTGGAATAGAATTGTATTTGCTCAGGAGTGTTTATGTGCAGTAGTTTCTTTGGCAAGTCCAGCAATGTCACCTCTGTGACTTGTGTTGATTGCAGAATATTGGTGAAGACTTTCAGTTTGACTTGTTTCAGGATTATCTCAAAGTGGTCCATGGTTGCAATGCAACGGGTATGTTCCAGCTGTGGGTTACATGTTCACTGTTTTGTGTCAGAGGTCAGAAAATGGGGAACTTTGTAAGTGAGTGTGCACATGGGGTGATCTTGATGGAGGGTCCTCAGCATGGTGTGCAGGCCAGTGCCTCTCTAAATGTAAACTGACCTTCAAATAATCCATTCTCTCTCACCTGGTTTCTCAAGAAGTCCTCATAAATCCACCAGGTTAGCTTCAGAAACTGACCACCCAAACCTTTGCTTACCAAGTAATTGAAAAAGGAAGTTGCTGCCTTTAATGTCCCAACTTGTCCTTCCAGTCATCAGCCATTGGACGTCTGTTGAGGTAGAATATCAAAATCTGTCAAGAGTGTTTTGAATTGACTGAAGTGCCAAGGCAATCTAAACAACTATTTGATCTGTCTTTTATTTAGAGCTGGCACTGTTTCTGTTACAGTTTCACTCCCCAGTGTGATGCCTTTTGAGAGGTCTGACCACTCCAAATCAAAACTTCGTAACAAGGAAGTGACGCAGTCATAAACCAAGTCAGGTGATTGACTCAGATATTAAGTCTCGTTTTTTCTTGGTGTATGACCCACCTTATGTCTTCTTAAGATACAATTGTCCTGTGTTTGTCCGCAGAAACATTCTTCTTTTAGGATAAGAGTGACAGCTGGGTATAACCACCACATACTGCATGTGACCAACACAGTCACAGCAATTGCCTGCCATGTCAAAGATTAAGTGTCTAGGTCTTCACCAGGGTTCACTGGGCTCCGCTTTGTACCAGATGGTTCAAATTGTTTCGGCTCCAGAGTGTTTTCTAACAATATTCCTGTCAGTGAGGAATTGGGCTCTGCAATTGTCCAGCAAATGACTGACCCCTGTCTTTGGACTTCTCATGTCTCGAGGCTGAAAAAGCCCAAATGCTAATGTCAGACATCAGAGCAGTCAGAGAGCCTCTGGGATTCAGCTGCCCATCAAGTGGTCAATGTTCTATGTGCAAGGCAAGAGAGATTTTTTAAGAGTGTGTGTACATGGGTGTGCCTGCATGTGTTCCAGCATCTGCTCATGATGAGGCAATGAGGACATTTGTGATTCATCAAATGAATCTGTGTCCAAACCCTCAAAGGAGACTATGCCTGCTTTTGTGATCTCATCCACTTTGCAAACATATTGTTCAACAGTTATATTTGTACAATGGTTGTGTCACACACACGCACATTCACCCCCCCGCCCCCCACACACACAAATACACAAATAGGCTTTTCAGTTGGAGAGCCATGGATTTGTTGATGTTGCCCTCTTTAAAATCATCACAAAAAGTAATGGTGACATCACAATAGAAATACAAATATTAATGGTTGCGTTTTGCTCTGCCTCATTGCAAGGATCTAGTGCTACCCTCAAACCACCCTGCACACGTTCACACACCAAGAGTCCTCCTCCCTCCTCACTGGTTCTAGGCCACAGTGGGACCACCATGTTCCTTGCCCTTTGCTGTAAGAGCAGGCCACAGGGCTGAGCATTGGAGACCCTGCCGTGTGGGCGGCACACGTGTCAACATTGGCCTCTGGCTCTCTCTGGGCCGGAGAATGACTAGTAGCCTCTGAAGAGGCAGTGGGGAGACCATGCTAGAAAAAAAATGACCGTCCCAGAGTTTGGCCTGTAATTCATCTTTTGAGGACATGTATGTCCCAGTGAAATCTGTTCATGAGTGTCATAAATGAAGACCTTTACTAAGCATGACCTTTGTGGAAGATGTAGATACCTCCAGACCCCATCTGATGGAGCAATGAACAAAAGGTCCATTTCGAGTTGTTGCCATAGTTTTCACTCTCTGTGAATCAACTGTGATATGTTTGTGTTTAAACATGAGTTAGAAGTTTTCCATTCATTTACCATGGTCCAGTGAACGTAAACTTTTGTTATTTCTGCATTGTGGCCATGACCACAGATTTCCTGAACTAGGACTGATTATATCTAGCATACCATAGCATATCTTCCCGATATACAACTCATTGTTTATGATGAGTTTGGGTCTGAGGTGAAAAGTCTCGGCTTGTAAAAAGAGGAGGCCTCATTTCGGTGCCGATTCAGTTCTGTGTCACGCGGGTTATCAGTTCTACTGCGACAGCAGGATGGTCGCTATCAACAGCGAGGTGACCTCAGGTCAGCTGTGTAGGCTGTTGGTTGAGAGGTCTCTGACTTGTTTTTCTCTTTGTGCATTCGCTACTCATTCCTGTTTCCTATCTACCACAGTCCTCCCTCCCCTGCCCTTTGCGTATCCTCAACACAGTGCATGACCAACTCCCGCAGATGCTATACTCTGTTACACACACACACAAATATACACAAATACTCTCCAAAATTGGTCTTTGTGGTTTTTGCTTCCTATTATTGTAGACCTCCAAATTGCAGTTAGTCAAGAGGCACACAGGAGCAGTATCGAGAAAATATACGCCCTCAGCCATACAATTGCAACTCTGACTGTCCCTCTGTCTTTTTATCTCTTAGGTGTGTCTGATATGAGGCCAGCGGGCTGGCTCAAGGAATACCTCCTCAATACGATGTAGACACCCAAACCGAACAGAGTGACACTTCAGAGAATTTGGGACCAAAGGACCAAGGGTGGATAAGCGAAAGCAATACAGGGGCAGAGCAACACAAAGGTTTAGGAGGGGGAACGACAGCTTTGCTGAAATTACACCATCAGAAGATACACCAGAGAAGAAAAGAGAGAAGAAAGAGACTGTGAATCATTGACCAGCAGACTGACCATAAACCAACGCTGCCTACTCTGATCTTTAGCTCTGTGGAGTCATTTCTTCAAACAGCGCGATCAGAGCAGAATTACAGCCTCTGTTTTATCTTTCTACTCTTAACTGCTGAACAACTTTGAACGTCTTTTCCGAGGGACATCACACACACACACACACACTGCCAGCATGTGCCATGTGATTGTCACCTGCCGCTCCATGCTGTGGACTCTGCTGAGCATTGTGGCTGCGTTTGGTGAGCTCCTCGCCTTCATGAGCACTGACTGGCTGGTTGGATATCCCCGGACCCCCGATGCGGTCTTTGGCCACCATGGGGCAACTACAGCCGGAGAAGCCTATCGTCCCACTCTTGGCATCTATGGCCGCTGTATAAAGCTGCCCCACCTGCAGCGTGGAATACTGTGCGGCCCATATGCCATTCACTTCGGGGAGATCGCCAGCGGGTTCTGGCAGGCTACTTCAATCTTCCTGGCAGGAGGGATTCTGCTACTGTGCGCTGTGGCTTTCATTTCCGTGTTCACCATGTGCTTCCAAAGCATTATGAAGAAGAGCATCTTCAACGTGTGCGGATTGCTGCAAGGGATTGCAGGTAAATTTCATCAGCCAAACACACACTGATGTTTCGTCCTGAGGAGCAAGGCTTTGTGCAGCGAAAGCAGCACATCTTGCTCTGCTTGTTTACTTTTATTTCTCTGCCTTCCAATGAGCCTCAAGGTACAGTAAATAAGAAGCGTTGCTGCACACATAAATTCAACATTGCAGGCTTTGCATATTCATTATGAGTGCCACAACTCCCACTGCTAGCATTGCTGCTTTTCATTCTCTTTTATATGAACAAAACTTTCAAAGACAAGGTAGATGGTTTCCACCCTCTAAGCTTCCACTCCAGGCAAATGTGACCCAAATATTTATTTTTTCCCCAGTCAGCTGGTGTTTTCCTGACAGTTGATCTAACATAAAACTAGCTCACCATGCGTGTGTTACTGAGTGTGTGTATATCATTGTGTCTCCCTGGAACTGTGGTTGGGCGTCTGCAGCCAAATCCCATCCCACTTTGACTCAGTGTGGTGAGTTATGGCAGGGAGGAGGCCATGGGATCATCCTTGCCGAGGCTGCTCTTTTTCACAAACACCAGTCACTCTGTCCTCCCCCACAGCACTTTATCTGGGTCAGTAGCAAAGGTGGATGTATGGCACAGAACACAATAGCCTATCCTCCGTGCAGGGGGACTGAACCCAGATAGCACTTTACAACTACAAAACCAGGCGGAGTTACGAGAAAGTGTGACAATTCAAATATGTGAGCATCATGGGACACATGGCCATAGGCATAAGAATAGTCTGTGTCCTTATTGTGGACAGAATAAGGATGAGGAAAGGGAAGAGGAAGAGGAAAGGGGGCGAGGGAAGCATCAGACAGCTGAGGAGGAGGAAACGTTTCCTCGGAGCGAGAAGCCTGCAGTCATTTCAGCCACAGGTTGAGATAAGACTTAACTCATTGGCCACCTGACATCCAACATGTGTCCTTGTTGACATGAGTCATTTTGTCCTGTTAAGTTTGTTACTCAGTCAATGTTGGTTTTGCAGTGCAATGTTTTGATCATATTTGACATAATCATGTTGGACTGAAGCCTTGTAATGTAACACTGTTGGCAAAGTAAATCATATCAAACACAAGTGCTAACTCTGTACATCATTCTCTGAGGTTGAGTGGAATATTTTCAGTTTCAAATCTAAATTTAATACCTTTGGGAGACCTTTTTGGGAGAGTCCTCTAGAGTCTTAAAGTCACAGATCTGCAACAACAATACACCATATGGTAATGTCTTCCTCCTATGGTGAACTTTGTTCCACCCACTATGAACAACTCGCACAAAAGAACAAGTGATGTTGACCTACAAATGAACTGTACTCGCAGAGCATTTAAGACTGTTTGTCAACATTCACCCACACCAAACACAAAATAACTTATTTGTGCACCTTTTTGCTCGATTTAAGACTCTTCCTTATTTCCATTATTGAATGATGTCACTCCGACTGATACCAAACCTTACCACAGACATTCGCTTAATCAGTGTTTCCACAACGTGTGCCGAACCTCCGGTAATGAGAAAACTGGAACCAGACTGCAGATGTTTGGGGAAGTGATTGACCTCAGATGGGAAGAGTGAAATGCTGTTGCCAGAGGTGGCCACGTCACCACAGTGGAGCCCACCCAAGCCCCATTAACCTAATCCTCACGCGCACTGATGTCACTTCTGACCCTATTGTGTGTCGTCCCTGGCGACTGGCTCTCTGACAGCCGCAGCCATTGGAATGACTTGAGCAGACCTGCAGCCCACATGGTGTCGCACACGTCACCTCTAATTCAATTCTTTTTGGAGATATTACTTTTCATTCAGTGTCACACCTGTCTCAACTGAGACAAAGGGAAGTACAGGCACAACGGCAGTCAGACTCGGCCTTAAAACTGCCTTTCGTTGTTGGTTCTGTTATATATTTTATTGCCGCCATAAACTTTCCACTCTGACTCAGAGTCACAGGATAGAATGTTCATCATGGCCAAGCGCAACGCAGCAACAGAAGGATACGCAGCACATAAGATCTGTTGCACTTATGAGTCCAACGTAAAGTGTTTTATTAAAGGAAAAGTGCAGGCTGTCATTTTGACTTTAACAGGGTTTTCCACTGCCCTATATCATTGGAAACGATTGTAAACTCGCATCTAGATGGTGTATGTTACTCTACATTCTGAGGACCAATGAATCAATGTCAGTGCAATTTTTGAGGCATCAGCACAATGGATTGTGAACAATGGAATTATTCCCTAGACTTCTTTGTATCTATTCTCACTGGTCCCCTAAATGGACCGGGAGGATGAGCTCAGATTGGACCTCAGATTGTTTCCACAGTGAAAGCTCATGTCTTAAGGTGATCGATCCATAAATTTTATGGCTCCATCTTTACTAACAAAGAGGGAGACAATTCTTCGGGTCAGTCCCCTCATATGAGTTGGTGAACAGGTCTTCTCCTTTCTGTGGGGATCAGGCCTTTGAGAATAACCTAGATGTGTGTGTAGAACTGCAGGGTTGCGTTTGAGGCCTCAGGGGCACCCAGCATGATTGGATGAATAGTGAAGCGTCAACGTTTTGGAAGTTGACGTGGATCCAAAGTCAGTGCACAGGGAATAGTGCACAGTGGGACACTGGGCTAGAAGGACCTGTGTTAGAGAGGATATGTGGTGTGTGTGTGTGTGTGTTTGTGTGAGTGCATGCGTGTGCATGCGCATGTCTGAGAGGCGGGGGGTGAGAGCAGAGTGGGGCACCGAATTAAAACCATACCTTCAATCCATCACAGGAGCTGGCCTGGACGTCAGGGCAATGGAGCAACATGTGGAAAGAATTTATGACCTACTTTTCATTTCCTTGTTTAATACGATATTTGGAGCGTTTTGAGAGGGAGAGAATGGGAAGAGAAAGAAAGGAAATGGGGGAGGGAGGGAGGAGGGATGGAGAGATTAGTGCAGCAGAGGTAGAGGGAGAGTTCCAACGAGGCACGGGTCAAAGAGTACCTGTCATCCTTTATTTCTTTTTTGTTGTCGATGGTTGTGAGGTAGGAAGGTAAGAAGGTAGGTAGGTAGGTAGTTTCTTAATTTATCCATTGATCTGGTGATCCAGGAAATTGAAGGCCCCAGCAGCTCACAGTGAGGATTTTGTTGTTGTAGAGGTTTCTTCCAGATATTTGATTCACAGGGGCCCGTCTGGCCGGCTGACGTATCCTCTCTAAGGTGGGAGAGCGGTGAATGGAACGACTGAGGGTAAATGGGGAGAAAACAGACCCTCGATTGTAGTCTGGGTGCGCGAGCCAGTAAAGAGGTGAATGTCAGCGTGATGTGATGAGCGTAGAGGTGAGGAGGCCCGAGTCGGCGGTGGAAGTGGGTCACAAGTTAAAAAGGAAGTGACCCCGTCTCTCCACAGAGACACAGGACGCTGGAGGGTCCAGTGCCTCAGTTGCTCCTTTTCCTGCCGTACAGCTCTCCTCTGTTGTGCGCTGACCTAACAGGCTTGTTTGTCCAGATCCAAGCTCTGGTTTCTCTTTCCTGCTGAGGGACTTTACCACGCCGGGGGCCTCTCTGCAATTGTCTTCAGTCACGTTCAGTCAGTCCAAAACAGTTTGTAAGGAAATCACATCTACCCAGCGTTACATATTTTTCGGGCCAAATAGGATGCAAAGAATGCCGTCGTGGTACTTTTGACAGGAAATACTGTTGGACCACAGGCGAGGTTGTCTACAGAGATCATTCGCAGTGGTCATCAAGAACAGATTTTCATGAAATTTGGTGTGAATGCTCAGGTTAGGGAAATTTCTTTCCTTAGATTCTGTTGCCCACCTGTCTCCAGCTACTTCAAATACCAAATTTTCCACGAGCCTTCAGTCCAAACTTGCATTAATTTCAAGTTTAGTCTAGTGTAGTTTGCAATCATAAACAGTGGAGTACATTCCATGATAAACTGTGGAATGCAAAGTGTTCGTCACTGGATGATGGACTAAGGTGATGACATCGCAACTGTTCTGGAGACCATGATGTTGCTGGCTAGAGTAAAAGGCTTCTTCAACTGCAATGACACTTGTCCCTGAGCAGGTCACTGAACCTTTCACATCAGATTATCGGTCTAATGCAGAGGAGCATTCTCTTCATCTTTGCCATCTTAGCACAACCCCCGTTGTGCGAATATTTCTGTATTGGATGGAAATTTCCTGGGCTGAGTTGACAATGATGTCCACGTCTCTCCACAGGTCTCTTCCTAATCCTCGGCCTGATGCTGTACCCCGCCGGCTGGGGCTCAGACAAGGTGCAGCTGTACTGCGGCCCCGACGCAGCACCGTACCGGCCGGGGCTGTGCTCCATGGGCTGGGCCTTCTACACGGCCATGGGGGGCACCGTGCTCACCTTCGTCTGCGCTGTCTTCTCTGCACAGGCTGAGATCGCCACGTCCAGCGACAAGGTTCAAGAGGAAATCGAGGAGGGGAAAAGCCTCATCTGTCTCCTCTGAGCACAGGAGCCATTTACAGGGATGAGACACGAAAGCCAGAGTGGCTGAGAGATCCACACCAGGCCGCTCCACCTGTGCCCTCGTGGCCAGGCCTCCAAACCGAGGCTTCTATATCGTTTACCACTAAGACTGATTCTGTCTGTGTGTTGTGTCTATGTGGGAGAAATCCACAAGTGCCAAGTTTGTTTCTGTGTGCATGTGTGTATTTGTGTGTGCATGTGTATTTGTGCGTGTTTGTGTGTACTTTCTGCCAGTAGGGGTGCTGTCTGTTGTTTTAACCATGTCGACCATGAGGATGCTCACTGTGGCGGTCGTCTGTCACCACACTCTGTAAATAAGTGTTTGTATATATAAACATTGTACATAGATACGATTGGAGAATAGCAGTCGGCGTCATCTGGGCCGTGCTGACGTTGTCACTCTTGCCTTAAACACTGGTGTCATTTTCGCCAGAACGCAACCAGCAGACCTGGATTGGGACCTTAATTTGATAAATCACATGTGATTTTAGATACGCAACATGGGAACCACTAGTCAGTCTGAATAAACTACAGAAATGACCTTTCATCATAGTCAGTGTCCTTAAAAGCTTCCAGAATGTACTGATGTACTACTAATGTTTTAGTTCTTTTTGTTTTTCTGTTTTGCAGACCATTGAAATGTATTTGGTGGACACAGCTTGTTTGTGGAAATTCACAGAGATTGCACCAACGCAAACTAATGCATTTTTTTATACATGAAGATGGTGCCTTCTGTTTTCTGTGAAATACTGAATCGAAGTGAGCTTAAGACCGATCTTAAGTGGAGAATGGTCAGTGACAGATGCTGCACACAAACAAAATTGGACGGTGGTTCGGCGGATGGATGCAGCTGAACCAGAGAAAGCAGACATGAAGTATAGCTGGTGCTGTGTTTGAATATGTGGTTTCAGGGAGGTTCCCTCAGCCAGAGGCGCTGGAGTCTGTCAAGTGATAGATAGTGGCCTGCCAATGCCAATTTGTTTCTGACGAGCAAATAAAGGAAAAGAGAAACAAGAATGTGCTCTGGTTTCGGTTTCTTCTGACTGAGGGGCAGGAGAAGAAGGGCGGAATACAAGTGGAGGAGGAGGATTGTTGCTCAGACCCTGGTTTGGCTGTGGGGGTGGGTAATCACTTTTTCCACTGATGCAGGGATTGTATACGAGAAAGATAGTTGAAGACATTTCCAATAGAAAAACAACTATTTCACACCGAGTACTACAGATGAGGTTTTAGTGTGTGGGGTGTGTGTCGGATCGGACTCTGAAGCTCCCTGGGATGTTCCTCCCTCCGCGGTGAACCCTGTGGCACGGCCCTGTGCTTCCCTTCCTCCACCGCTGCCTACACAGGAACGCACCGGCACAGCAGTTGATGACTTCCAGATTACGCTCATGACAAATCATGCAGTGAGTACAGCACAAGCACAAGCTGCCCCACTTCAAAAAAACAACAAATTAACAAAAAAAAAAAAAAAAAAGAAAGGGGAGGTGATCAAGGAATGCTGCATCAGCACTTCTCATTTCATGGACTTCAGGATGATGCCCAGATCAAAATGTGTTAGTGATGTTAGTCTGACTCATGACACATCACTTTATAGGAGTATTCAAAATCTACTTGCACCATCTATTTGCACCATCAGGAGGAGGCCTGGATGGCCCGTGAGGTGCTGCTGAAAATGCATTCAGCCCTTTTTCCTGCATCAGTCATCTCTGACCTTAATCAAGAAGGCTTTTATCACCTGCATTTCAAATAATAGTTCATAAAACCCTCTCTCTCCATTGCTGCTTGTGTTTCTTAACCTTTCATTTTAGTGCTTTCTCAGCCAAAGCCCAGAGCAGTACTCCTGCAGCACCTGTCCCTGGCCAAACAAAGTTTCTCTGGATTTGTTTGATTGCCTCAAGAGGAAAAGAGAGAAGCACAGGTTTACTCTGAGCTCGGGAAAATCTGAAAAACATCCCTACGATTAAAGACGACCTCGTGTTTTTAGTCAAGTGCTGCCCTCCTCTGCCACTCAGCTGTAGCTGCAAGTCCTCTCCGAGCTCCGAGCACTCACAAAGGAACCAGCAGAGAAGAGGCAAATCTTGCTTCCATACATTTCCAGTTTAAGCACATATAAGCTTGGCACTAAAGTCCTGTATGATGGAAATTCAAAGAAATAGTTCAGATACTGTGTAACCAGAGGAGGTGTGGCATCTGAGTGTCTCTACAAGTACAGAAAACCATTTCCATGCTGCTCACAAAATCGTGACAAAATATTGACTGAGTGGACTTTTACACTTGAATAAATAAAAGAACACGGTATACAGGAGAATTTTATTTAATGTTGCTACAATAAATATACAAAACTCAAACTGCTCAACATGCGAGTAAAGTTGAAACCAGGTGCATATTAAGACCACTGAATTTTAGCAACAGTCATCTGTCTGTCATCTTACAAAATATACAAACATCCTTTGATATCTTCTTTATCATTTCATAAAATTGGTTTAGAGATGCCCACGAAAATCTTGATTTCATTCTCAGTGTTTTCTACCACGCATTGATTACACAGCACATGGACACACCACGGTCCATCCACAGCACAGAGTCCACAACGCAGCTCACACACACTCCATCGCCTGTTTCCAAGCAAATCAAAAAAATATGTGCACAAGTCCAGTGGTGCCACTCCGTCGGATTATTTTAAAACAGCAGGGATAATGTCAAAATTACAGACACAACTACATTTTACTGACTTGGTACAACTGGTCCAAACAGCATCATTGTGAAATAAATAAAGAGGAGAGTAAATGAAGGCACAAACAGAGATGTTGTGCAAAAAGTCCAAATCAGATCATTTTCAGGAACTCAAAGAGATCCCACACACCCACAGCTCAAAATCCTGACCTGCACACAGATTAAGACCAGGAAAACACACTTGCAGAGACAAAGTCCATGACAGACTGTGGTGGTACAGACAGTGCAAAACCTCTCTGCAACTCACAACCAGAGAAAGAAATTCAAAGCACACATTCTCAACAGACAATACAAACGCGTGGGCCTGTGGTCTCGCCAGAGCAGAGTGCTGAAAAACAAACTGCCATGCCATTTCCATGATTTTAATGTTGTTGAGTGGGATGCCCTTCATATCTATATGTCAGCACAAGTCCTTCTCTTAATTTGCCAAAAATATCTTTTTGCATATATGTTTTTGTTGTTGTTTTTTTTCTTTTACCTTATCATGCACACGCAGAGTAAACCCTGAGTTAAACTGAGGTAAATCTCCCATTAGAACAGATGGAGACAAATTACACCTTCCCTCTCAAAAAATACATAAATCTGGTGATCTTGGAGAAGTGTATATTTATACATAGAGATATATTTATCTTTACGCCTATATATGAGTAAAAGGCCTGATCATGTTGTCATACCCATCAAGAAAGCGACACCAAAGTCACTCTGAATTCAGCCGTGCAAGTAATAAGTTAAGCTCTGGCATACACAACCAGGAAGGCATGAGGTCATTGTGAGTCTCCTCATCTGATTACACTGTGTATACAAAGGGTTCAACCGACAGGAATAAAGTGCAACATGGCGTTATTTCACGATGAGGCGAGACACTTCAAGCACCAACTCTTGAAGTGTTAAGGACTTGATTCTTAACAATTCATAAATTCAACATGGATGAATCTAAAACTCATTCTACTTTCAAAGGTAAGGCCGTGAACTGGAATGCACAGCATTCATCTTCCTTTGCAAAGTCACTCCACCAGGGGGCAGCATAAGAAGACATCCACAAATGAACTCCAGCAAAAGAGCTACATGAACAGGAGCACACATTATGAAACAAGTTCCATTTGAAAAATTTATGGAAAAGAATAGAAAGCAGAGATTGTGGTTAAAAACATCAAAAAGATACAAAGCCGCTGCATGGTGGGAAGACACAATCGCACACACCCACGCAACACGAGACTTGGTGCAACTACGGCAGGATCTGTGTACAAAAGACACACGGGCCTCCCGCCGGCACCAACATTTAGAGAGGCAAACATACAAAGACATTCGTAGTTGGCGACAGACAAACACACACACACACACACCGCATAGAAGAGAATGCTGGTCAGGGGGAGCAATGTGTGCGTCAGGGTTGTGTGCGGAGGTGTTGGAGTTGCTCTTTCCTTCATATGTGTTCCTGGAGTTCGTTTCTGTCGTCTCACCTGTGTTGAGAGGGGGAAAAGCAAACACACTGATCTCTTGTTCGGGGTGGGGCGCGGTGAGAGTTCACACGGGGTGGCTGGCTCTGTGGGGGCTCGGTGTCCCACTGGGAGCAAATTGGACGGAGGGACGAGCCGCTCTGGGCCGATCAGATCTGTTCCTTGAAGGCTCCCTGGGCAGCCCTGGCAGCAGCGTTGGCCGTGGCCGTCTGGACCGTCTTGTTGGACATGACTCCAGAGGCAAACTCCTGCTGGGCCTTCTCAAAACTGGCACCGGTGGTCCGGTAAATCCCGTGAACCTGCGCAAGAATTGAAGATTTGGGATGTATGAGTAAACAAGCAGAAGACTGACGGGTCAAAGTTGTGGGGCGTCTCACCTTTTTGAACATGATGAGGGACATGACAGCCAGGGAGGTGAAGAGGGCGGCGACCAGGATCATTATGATGCCAACTGGGATGCTCCGGTTCAGGCCGGTCAGCGCCGAGATCCATCCACTGAGGAATACAAGTGGACAAGACAAAAGAAGGTCATACTCATATTCCATCCATTTCCATCAGCGTTTTACATCATTTTATTTAAAATACTGTATATCTTGTGTACATGAGAGTACGATATGGGGAAAGTTATGCAAAGACCAGAAGATAAAAGGTTAAAACATAAACGCTGCCACGTCTCAGTAGGAGCAATCTGATAATGAAATGTGAAAACTTAACACAACTTTTCAGTTGTACTTTTCCACTTTACTTCTGATTTCGTTTTACATTTTGATGCAAAAGCCTTCGATGTGAATCTTTGAGTCCTGAAAAAATGACTTTGCCCTACCCCACCTTCTTACCTGGCCCCCCAGCTGGCGATGCCGATAGCCTGGATGACGTATACGCCAAACTGACAGATGAATACGAAGAAAAAAACAAAAAATCGGAACGAGCTGTCACTCCTACAAAAAAAGTAGAGGTTGTTAGTAAGTTTGAGGAATTAAACCAGGAACTCTGTGCACATCTCTTAGTAACACTCGGGTGCGAGCGTGTTTGTGTGTACCTGAATGCTCCATACAGTGGTCTGTACCAACAGACAAAAGAACAGGGGGTGAAAAGCAATAACCAGAGTATGGACAGGCCGAAGTCGACCCCACGCGACGCATCCACGCAGAACCAGGCCAGGCAGCTCACTAGGTTTGCAACCAGCGTCCCAGCATGAACTGAAAGGGAGAGGACAAATCCAAAACACTTAGTATAGCCACATAGACTGTGTCAGTGGAAAAACTGATGATCTTCCCCAGATGGGATCATCACATGTCCTCAATTCAGACTGACATGGCATAAATTAAGTTAATATAAAGTTGAGGATTTTGAATCAGGCCTCGAGGCTGTTGGACTGCACTAGAGTGAAAGTGGGCCAGTGTTTGTCAGTGGTCCATGTCATGGAAAGCAGACAGCAGGAGCCTGGCTGCTACACCAGTGTCCAATGTCCTGCCAAGTCAGGCTAATGAAGGCGGGGATGGAAGAGAGGCAAACGCCGTCGGTTAATATTTCAACACACAGACAGGCACGCACACGCAGCCAAAGAGGAACGAGATTAGGAAAGCGAGGGCGGGGTCACAATGAATTATTCACCGGCTTCAGTCCCACTGCACCAAAAGGGGCTCGATTTGACACAGGCGAGTAAAATGTAGTGTTCAAGTGACGTTTTGCCGACATCGGCCAGGCGGCAATGGGCTGACTCGGCACATTTCCCGTAAAAAGAGAGTAGGTTTCATTCAAAACAGAGACGAGGCCAGATTGTGGGGGGAGGTCATGTCGCAGAACCAACGCAGGGGTGTGTGTCTTGTACACACATTCATAAAGGACGGCATCATCTGACTGAGGGAGACGTCCAGGCCATGTGAGCCGCATCATGTGCCCTCATCATGTGGTCGCCGAATTCCACCAGCAGCCTCTCGGCTGCTTTGTTTAACATTGTAATTTAACAAGCGGGTTTTAAAAGGTTGAAGGAGGACTTGGCAGCTCCCTGAAGAAACTATTGGGAACAATGGCTTATCTGTGTTCCCTGCAATTCTGAAAATGTTTTAATAAGATGGCGAGATGGCAAATTTGATTTCCTCAGACGCTCCTGTAATCCCAGCCTGGCTGCTGATTACTTGGTGAGTTCAGACTTTGAACCTTGAGCGGACAAGATATTTTCCGAGTCATGCTGCAATGGTCAAAGAAAAAAAATGATGCAACAATCAACACAACTTGGGGGAAATTCTGATAATATGTAGGAGCACTCACACACACTGATATCTTTTCCACATGCGATGGAAACTTTGCATTGTGACTTGATGTGTTTACTTTTCAATTAACATTCACAGCTCCAAAAGAGCGTAAACTCTGTTCTTGGCTTCTTTTCTTCCTCTTTTCAAATTCTAGACAGTTTGCAGTTTGTCTTTCCTTCCTTTTTTGTTGCACACCTGCCTTGTGTGCAACACTTCCATATAAATGTAAAACATGTCTGGTAAACTGGTCTGGAGAGTTTAACGTTTTAACGTTCTTTGCTGTTGGATTCTTTCTGTTAAACAATGACACAGCAGGTTAATGTCTTACCAAAACAATTTTTTTCCCTCTAAATTTCAATGGCACTCCCAAATTTCTAACTTTAACTATTTGACAAGCATTGTTTTGCAATGCTCATTGAGTGCACTCACACATCCAGAGGTAGTACATGAGCTTGACCGTCTTCTGAAACTCCACTGGAATGTCCACCGTGATGTCGTGGTAGAAGCAGGGGCCTACAGGGAACTTTTCTGGCAGGGGCGGCCAGTTGTTTTTTCTACCTGAGGCGATAAAAACACAACAAGTGAAAGTGATTTGATGACACACAATGTCAGCTGTGCTCCTGATAAACTCACAAGCGATGAGAGTGTGTCTGGGGTAACTGTAATTGCACTGTATTTGTAGTATCAGATGATAATTCCTTCATTTTATCAACAGCCGCCCTGAAACTCACATCCATTGAGAGATAAGACGGTCAGACTTATATCATGGTTCTGTGGACTTGAGACTTGGAATCACAGTCAGATTTTCTTGGTGCTGGACTTTGACCCAGCTGAATCCCAAGAGTTTGTATAGAGGCTTTTGACTTGGCAAGACGAGACACATTTCCTGCTTCAGGTTGATGTAGCTCAGCGGAAGCTTAATCTTGACATTAACACAGTGTGTGATGAGACATGGGTTGGGAATAAGATATTCCTTTGCAAGCCCACAATGAGAAATGAAATTGTCACTGTGTTGTCATAAACACCTATAGGCTGATTCTTCACAAATAGCACAGACAGCAAACCATGCGATGATGGAGAGAAATGAGATGCTGCTGCTGCCTTGGTGAGAACCTTTATCTATGATATCTGTTGAGGAATTGATTGTTTTGACTCGTGTGGTTGGAAAGTAATCGTGTGTCCTTGTGTGCTCTGGGCTCATGCTGACCTCCCGAGGCACTGAGTGACTGCATTTCTCTCTCCCGCCGATCCAGCTCAGCTGCTTTCCTCTCCAACTCCTCCTGCCTCCTCAACAGCTCGGTGGCCGCCTGTGGCTGCTCCTGCCGACACACGCACATACACACACGCGCGCACACACACATAGATTTGATCACACCGCATGGTTGTGAGGTGCCAGTCAGTGTGTGCATCTCCCCTTCCTCTTATGTAGTGTTCGCAGTTTCTGACAGGAGTGAGTCCAGTTCTCTATAGCAGCGGGAGGATGAAGAGGAGGATGAGGAGGAGGATGAGGAGGAGGATGAGGAGGAGAGAAGCAACGGGTACCCAGGAGTCCCTCTACAAATGTGATGCACTGAGCTGCAAGTCCCTCCCACTGCGTGCGTGAATTTTCCTCTGACTCAATTTACTGTGTTTGAAGGTCACCACATGAAACCGAAAGGTCCACTTTCTACATTCCAATATCAGGCGGGTGAGAACACATCAGCTGGTGGTGACCTCAGACACCAAAAACAGACCTTTTAGCGCAACAGTGTGGCATTTGGTTTAGTGAGACTTCTTTTTCAGATGTCCTACCTGTGCCTGGGCCTGGGAGTAGGCGGGGGGCTCCTCGGTGGGTTTCATGATGGCCGGCTGTGCGTTAATGGTGGGGGCTGCCACACCTGCAACCGTCTAAAGGCACACAGAGATACAGTGCGTCTTGATGTGTGCAAACGGCCACCACCAACTCAGGTAGAGTTAGAAAAAAAAAAAAAAAAGAGGCCATCTCGGTTTGTGTCTTTTGAAAGCTGCTATGACTGTGTTGCAGGACGTCTCTGGCAATGGCCGGGACGAGAGCAGTGATGCATCGACTATCACTTCTCCTCTCGGTATTCAGATGCTGGGGTTCGATGACTGTGTTTACTTGAGGAAAAGTGTCGGTCACACGGAGCGTACTCACTGGTTTGGCATCTGTGAAGGGGTTATACTCCTCCAGCGCCGAAGGAATGGCTTGAGTAGCCTGCCTCACAGATGGGTCCTGCAGGAACAGAAATTCAAGTGTATGTAATGACACTTTGCAGGGCAGTAAATAATTGGGGCATAACAGACTGTCGCGGGGGAATAGTGAAAACAACAACATCAGTAATAGAATTTGATGCATTTTATGTGTCAACTGGGGAAAATGAGAGTGAGATCAAGAGCTGGGCGAGTAGGATCAGAGACGGCAGGTTGGGAGAGAGAGAGACCTCCATTATTAAGCCCGAAAATCCAACAGGCCTACAATCCAATACTGGCAATACTGACAGGATGATTCCAATAATTCTCACAGGAAGGCATCTATAAATAGCACACTCCATGAAATTCACATGGGAGGGAGGGGCATGAATGTACCCTGCTGCTCCTCCAAAAGACTCAAACAAAGCACCAATGTGTTTCTCTGGTGTGTCAACACATTTTAAGAGTCGCAGTAAAAACTGTTTTAACAAAGGGAAAGACAAATAACAACTTTCCTCTCACAAGCAGGTCAGCATGACATGAAATATGTTTAGAGGCAAGTGAATCAAATTTCTGTTACATTTGATGGCTCACATTCATCAGTCTCACAACACATATCAAGCTTGATGTAACAGAATTGTGGGCGATCAGATGTGAGAAATGTTTGCAGCTCTGCACCTGCTGCCGCTCTGTGCAAGCAAGAATTACTGTCAAAGCTTGTTTTATCCATTTGCTAACAATGCTTAATGATGTGCTTACCATCAGCGCTCCTAAGCAGCAGATCTAGATCAGGATTAATATCCAATCTGTGTATTCCTTAAATAATGCTTTGCTGAAATCCCCTGGTGTTTCCGTGGCTCTTAGATTTCGAGCAGCATCTCTGTCCTCTGTACACAGGCTGCAACTTGTCACCAGACCAGGGTGATGAATAATTCAGAGAATGTTGTGTTTAATGTTTAATACTGCCCTACTGCACACACATTCATACTGACTAACAGTAAATATTTCTGTTCAAATCCCTCATGCACTAAAATGAATGAATCTGGTCTCCCTGCTGCCAAGGTGCATCAAATCATTTTGTCATGTTGAGAGATTCAAATGAACTCAAACAAAAGGTCAATTTCAATCTGCACCACTCCTGACCCTGAGCATCTACGACAGAGAAGTTTCAGAAATGAGAGTCAGTGGATATTTGTGATTTTATCCAGCCATTCTGCATACATTTCTCTCACAAATTTATAATTCCTGATTCTGTTCATAACAGTTACAGCTACATTGTAAGTATGGAGACATTCTCTCCTGAAGGTGGCGCTGCAGAGGGATGGTAGCCACTGTGCTCTCTGAGCTCTGCTCCTAAGGTAGACTTTGTATCGGTGATTACACACACACGTGCAGAAATATGTACAGAACATATCTAACTGCACAATTCTGGGATGGGAGTGATGAAGGGGGAGGAGGAGACACAGCCATAGTGATCGAGGCACCACATGTCAACACAACAGCACCATATGAATCCATCAACTATTGAGTATAGCTCACAGTCATAGTGGCACTTTTCCTCAGGCAGTGTGAACCAACAGATGAGAAATTCTATGCAAATCAGTTTCTTAGTAAACACTGATCTTTATTGTGTGATTAGATTTCACTGCAGCAAATAGGTCCAAAACAAAAAAAATATGGATATAGATATAGATCTTTTATTTCATCCTCTGGTATGAAATATGGCATGGTGATGTGACAAATTCCTTTTAGTAAAGCAGGTCAGTTATGACTTTAGGTGCAGGATTAGAATCATGTCATTTCTCTTAATGACATAGGGCCTGGGTAATATTTGATCATGTCATGGTTTTGTAATGGCCTCTTAGTCATTACAAGACCATGACATGATCAAGAAGGTCATTATCTGGAAGAAATCTTTTTGTGTTTCAAGAGCTTGTAACAGCAGTGTGTGTGTGCGTGTGTGTTTGTGTACCATTTCGCTCTTGGTGAAAACAGCTGAGACAGAGTAGACGATGTTTGTTTTCTTAAGTCCGTCACTCGGGTGACGTCATCAAGGCGTAAACTTTTGGCCCATGTAACAATAATAGAGCGACTGACAGGAGGTGATAACAGTACTGGCGTATGGCAGCAATTTCATTCATAGCAACACATGTAAACTCCCATAGAATGTATTCATGCTTAAAATAACTTCAAACTTAAGAATTCAGAGTTGTCTAACGTTGTAATCTTACCTTGTGTAATTTTACCTATTGTAATCTTGTTATTTTACCCAGCGTCCCAGTCTTCAGACCTACGCCATATCAATAAACATTATTGCTTGTATGTTCATCCTGTCACCAAAGCAATCGGCTTTACTCGGGGATTTTAATACTGACATACACTAACATTATCGTGATGTAACAGCACGGATAACAGAATCTGGGATTCTGCACTACCATGACCAGGACAGAACACCTGTTCATCATCTGAGAGGCTAACAAAGTGGAGCTAAGTAGCCAATGCTAACTACTCCAACCGAGGGAACGCCATCAAACCTTGGCAACAGCGGCCACAAATAACGATACTGAACGTCGGCATCCACACTTGAAGATTGGAATGGCCACCTGTTAGCGCCGGTGACCGATTTTGGAGATTATATCAAGCTGTGATTCAACATAAAACCGAACTTGATGCTAAGAGCAGCTAGCAGGACATTACCTGAAACGGGCTGACGTTCGGATCCGCAAACGGATTGCTGTCGAAATCGGACATCGTTGTTCCAGGAAGACTTGAGATGTAATGTGAAATTTAAAAAAAAAACTAAATCCCGTAAAGTCCAGCGGTAGTTACTTTATAACAGGCAGGTAGCTGAGGCGGTCGGTCGTGACGCGCTGACTGTTTGACTAGTGGGCAGGGGACGCTCCGCTCCGGGAGATTAGTCAACAACTGTGGATCATACGCACAAGGACCAGAAGTTAGCGGGAGTGAGAAGACGTCACGTCCTGTGGATGTTTTAACTCAAAACTAAGATTTATTTATGCCGCCCAGATGACATATGCCACATCTGAGATTTAGCACATATTCAGTTATTGCGGATTAAAGATGCAAATATAGGTGATCGTGTCAATTCAAATTAAACTTAAGTTTTGTCATGAGGTGACATACATGATGTCAGGTGAAGACAAACCATCCAGGGTGTAAACACAGTCCACTCCTCATTTATTAATTAATTTACAGATTTGTTTGCTCATTTGAGATGATTGTGTTGGATAAAGTAACTGGCTTAATTGTATTTATGCAAAAGGATGATATGTATGACATCACAATATTGTAAGAAATAGTGACTGTGTCCTGCTTTTATCGCCATGGGTGATTGAAGACAAACTTTCAACAAGGCTGTCAGGGTCCAGTGTGCAAATGGCATAGTGCTCTTCAACTGGAGTCTGAAAAGTCTGAAAAGCAAGGAAATTTATTTGTCAAGTTTTGTTTGAGTGAATGAAAATAGATCCTCAAGTTCTTGTACGAAACTTTGACCACATTTCTGGACTGCATTGGTTTTGTCATGGACCAATGTTATCTTTCTGTAGTTCTCTCTTTGTAGTTCAGTTGAATCTGTTATTTTAGGAAAAGCAAAGAGGTATTTGAGGCTGAGAGCTGAATGTTGCAACAATTTATGTGGACTTCAGTCCAGTGCATTTTGCATATCGCCCTTTTACATGTCAAAATGGTTTTCAATATAGTCTCTAAGAAGATGCACAAATTCTGATTGGAAAACTAAAACAAACAAGGTTGATTCTTGGCTACTTTCACACCATAGAATCTGACTTTTGGTCACAGTGAGGGGAGCCCTGATTTCAGTCATACAGGGAAGAATGGCTCGGATTTAAGATTCTGATCCTACAGAGGAAGAACATGGAAAACTTCCACAGTTCAATTTGCTCATATTCCCATATTCTATTCCTATGTGGTAACGTATTATTTCTATGGCCATATTCAACAACATTTTCTAGTGCAATCGTAATAATATTTAATGCCTAACTTTGATGTTCATATTCAAGTAATATAAGAACCATAACAATAATTTTGTCCTTGTTCTATTTGTTGCAAAATCCAGTGTGACATTTCACCCCGAATGGTGTGACAACTTACCCCATGATGGGGTAAACTGTCATAAGAGCACACTCCCTATTGGATTGTCGATAATTTGCATTGACACGAGATATGAAAATGACCTGATACAAAAATACACACTTGAGAAATTGATCTTTCATCTGGTACATGTATTTTTGTAATCTGACGTATTGATTCCAAGAAATACACAGGAGTATAAAAAGTGTGACAACTCCCCCTGGACCCCCCCACAGTGTTGAGTCATCAAAATAAATCGACATGTGTTGTCTTAAGAGCAGATGGACCAATCACTGGAATCAGGAATCAGGAATCTTTTATTGTCATTACAGCAATTGAATTGAGTAATGAAACTAAGGTGCTCCATCCCAGTGTAAGTTAGGAAAGAGAAGGAGGAGGAAGAGAGTTTCTATATACAGAAGAATATAAACACACAATATATACATTGTAGATATCAGTATAAATAACTATTTAAATAGAAATAGTAATAATATAGCAGCGCTGATGGGGTGGGAATGGGAATGTTAAAGCCGGCCGGAATAAATAATGTAAATGTAAATGTAAAAGCTTAACGCTGACCAGAGTGTTAAGCATTCCCTGTGAGCTGTGTCGTCCTGATGCTGTTGAGGTGACTTATGGTGGTGGTGAGTGACCCTCCAAGTAGCCCATTTCGCATATCAGTGTTAGTACTGATTACACAGTGTGCTGATGTCTGTGTGTGCCTCTTAGTTCTTTTACTCTGCTATTTCCCCATTTTTTAGTTCCTCAACTTCTTTTGGGAAGAACTGCAGAGATTGAAAACCACGAGGTTTGTGGTTCGATTCCCGCACTCCCACTATATTGATTCCAAGGAGCCAAACAGAGGCAGCCTCCTCTGGGATGCCAAGCTGAACTCCATCTTTCCTCCAACGTTACGCATGGTTGTGTCCAAAGTGCGGCGTGTTGTGTGAGTCCTCCGAGTTGTCCGAGGTCCAGTTGACCGGCCTCAGCTGCAGAGAGCGGTGAGCGTGGCACGGGGACAGCGGCACAAGACACACCTGTTTGTAGATCAGCACCCTCCTCACCACCGGGGTCGCCAGCTTGGTCAGATGTGTGATCCTGTCGATGAGGACGTGAGGGGGCAGGTTGCACTGCGCCCTGGCGACCTCGAACAGGCAGGCGAAGCACCTCCTCGCGAACCGTTTGGGCGAATCTATGAGGGAGTGTTCACCGCGCTCGGTCATCGTCTCCCACGCCGCCAGCAGCCTCTCGTCCAAGTTATCGTCCTCGTCGGGGGTAGGCGGCGCGGTGGTTTGGCACGTCGGGGCCACGTACGGGCCGCTTGTGTCTTTCTGGACCACGCACAAGCCCATGGAGGCCAGCGACTCTGGGGGCGGCAGGCCGCCGGGGGACTCGGCCAGCGCCGCCAGCTCGCTGACGCTCTCGCTGGTTCCGATCAGCACCACGCTCTCCTCCTCGCTGGACTCCCACTCCGACCCCGACTCGTCCTCCATCCTCCTCGGAGCGGGCACCGGGATCACCCGCGGCTGTATGTGACCTCTGATCCTGTGTCTTTCTCCCCGCCTCTCTCTCCTCCACGGTCTCACAATCTCCCTCTCCCTCTCTGATGAAGTCGGGGACACTTCGGTCTCTCCCTCCTCGGACGTGGACTGGAGCTCTTGGTCCCGCTCCGATGGGACGCCTTGATTCTGGAAGAGGTAGATAATATCCTCCGCGTCTTCGCCCTCGTGCCTCCTCCAGAAGTCCGTCAGATCGACCATGAATTCGTTCATGAAGTCGCACAGGTTGTCGGGTTGATCTCTGATCGCGTATCTCCTGATGCATTTCAGCAAACTCTCCCCAGCGTAAGGAGTGGATTTTTCCATCATTTATGACAAGGCGCTCGATTGCAACGTGCTTTTCGTGTTAAATATTAGATGAACGAGCCGTTTGGAAATTCCATCACACGAGGACGTCAAAAGCATACACATGACCTCATCTTGAGGTATTCGATGAGAATCTGGGAGTGTGTGTCGCAACTTGGCGCCTCTGTCGTCAATCGCATGATAAAAAAAATTACCGCATCTGTCACAAAGCATTCCCAGACATAGACTATTTTTTGGACTTAACAAAAACAAAACCAAAAAAAACCAACCACACAAACAAAAAAACATCAGAAAACCTCACACAATTCCATACAACGTTATATACTGTACATTGATGTAGTTTAGATACAAGGGACAAAATTTAATTTCCTCCTAAGTATACCTATAGAGGTGTTTTTTCCTCGTCATGACTTTTGTAGTCATTACCATACTAATGCCAACTTTTTAAAACACTTTGATTCTAAATTGCAAGGATCCTGCCAGTTGGCACAAATGCCCCGACAGGATCCCCAAAACCTGTCCTCATCCCATTGTCTCTGTCAACTGGATGTGTTATGTGTCTGTGTCTTTGGGTGGCATGTGTCACATTTGCCTTAATATATGCCTTGTTTTAGTGTGTTTTTCCTCCCCTTGTGCTCCATCAACTTTGTAACACGCCATGTTCCAAGGTGTTATTTTTTCAGTCAATGTCTAGTCCTCTCAGTTCTGGGTAAGACTGTGTAGTTTACCTTGCCTACTCTTGTCCATGGTGGAGGATTGTTGTATGTAATTTATTGATGCGGACTAGGATGATGGATGCGGACTAGGTGCAATGGTTTTGACGATTCAGTTTAGACTCTGTTTTGGTTCTAATAACTGCTCTCCTTGTCCTGCATTTGGGTCCTCAACCTGTCCACAACCTGTCCCCCACCCACATCACTCTGACACCTAACAGGAATATTCAAAAGTGATCATTCTCGTCTATACTGTAGTTGCTTTGCACCTGCGAAGCTACATATGGATCAAAACGGAAAATGAACGACACTCTCTAGGACCTAGGAAGTGTCGTTCATTTTCCGTTCACCAAAGGTGGTGCTTTGACGTCACCACTGAACCTTAGGTGAGCTCATGAAATGCGCAGACACAACACACAAGGCATGCTCAGATCCTCTTGGCTGCTTTTTAACCAAGTTACATGTATTTTTTTGGCTGAAGGAAGCTCAACTGTCACTGAAAGGAACATTTTCACATCTACCTTTCCATCTTTCCAATGAACTTACACTGAAAAAATCTTGATTTCAGTATCACACTGCTGGGCGGCACTTGTAGGCTACATGCCTGTAGAAAACAGTTGTCGCTGAGGAGATCAATGGATGGTTACTTGCATCTGGAACTAAAGCAACTTTACTTATTTTTCAATTAAAATGAGACAAAATCCCCCTTCAGCAAATATCAGAAAACATAAAAAAACATCAACCTGGCAGATCATTGAGTCATCACTTCATGAAAGGACACATAAACCATGATTGCACCTCTTAGATACCATAATTCCTGCTGGGAAGAGTCAGTGTCTTCAAAATAATTGGACAATTATTCAACTGGAGTACTATTGAATTAGTTAATTACTTTTCAAACATCTAGAAAGGTGATAAATTGAGGCGTTCAAGACAAACAATAAAATATTCCTCCTTTAAAAAGCAAGAGAGATGATCTTCTGTCTGTCTACATGATCAAAGTTCTCAAAAAGTCCACTCATCACAGGACCTGAGATGTTGCTCAACTGCAGCTAAGTCGCCTCTGACAAGAGGTTTTCTGAGGAGTAAGCTTGCTGGTATTCTTCCAGCAGTTTAGTCAGAGCATCCCTGCCGTTCCTGCCGGCATTAGCCCCAAAGAAATGTAAGCGGGAGACACGCCTGGCCAGTATGGCCTTCAACCGACAGGCATTGCACTGCCGGCTGAAGAAATCTCCGCGCAGGCAGGCCTCGCACGGGCCGTCGCTGATCACACTGTCAGAATCCTCGCCAAAAGGGCTCGCGTAGCGAATTTGGGTTGTGATCATGTACTCCTCCATGTCACCTCTTGCGGCTCTCCCATCAGCAGTGAGAGTCTCAAAATCACTAAAAACATTGCTGTCCGGCTCCTGCCATGTTGGGTCTTCAGTCACCTGCTGTGTAGAGGTAATATCAGGGGCATCGCCGAATGTTAGGTGCGGCTCCCAACGTATTCTGCCACGATCCTCTCGCTGAGATGATACGGCCTCCGAATCGGCGCCAGCCGTAACGTCGGCTCCCGGCTCCTCGCCCTCGCCCGGCGGCTGCGTGCCGGCGGTGTCGAGATCTGGGAGTCTGAACTGAAACCCCCTGGTCCTCAGAATCGTCCGTTGCCGAGACATAACTGCTGCGGACGGCGGACGACGACGGCGCTTCCTCGACGCGTCTTTGCTTTTCGTGACTTCGCTCTCTTGCTGGTAGGCTTTCATGGCAGAAGCGTGGCTACGACGGTACATGGTTGAAATATTTCGGTCCGATTTTTTGCCTACAGCTGTGCTCTCTCTATCATCAGATTTAGCGCCAAATGAATGGCTAATGGGGTAAAGTGTTGACATATTAGGGTCTGGGCCCTGGCCTCCGGTGAGGGGCTCCAATCCTTGACGATCAGCGAAATCTACGGGCTCTGCTGTGTCGGCTGCCGCTGCTGCTGCTGCTGCTGCTGCACCCTCTTGCTTGTAGTGTTTCATCGTGGTGGCATAAGTAGCGACAAATCTCGTGAAGCGACCTTGGTCCATCATCTCCAACAACACACCCTCATACTCCAACTCATATGCCTCAGTGGCAGAATCATAATTGACACAGAAATCGGTGAAATACTCGACTTTTAACTCCAAGTCTTTTAGGAATCCACCCATGCTCTTAAAGAACTCATCATCAGACTCGCTTTTTGATTGTTGTTCATCCGACTCTCCTGCTGCCTCAGCTTCCTCCTCCACTTCAGTGCTGCGTGAGGCTCGTGGCTCCGACTCTGTGCCAGACTCCCGCTGATCCGATGCCGTGCCAGATGCCGTTGTGGATGAGCCCCATTCTCTTTCCGATGACTCTGTGCTCTCCCGCGTAGATTCTGAGGCCTCGCTCTCTCTCTGGCTCTCGCTCTCGGTCCAGCTCTCGCTCTCGCTCTCACTCTTGCTCACTCTCCTCTTTCTGTCTCTCTTTTTCTCTCTCTTTCTCTCATCTTTTACGCTTTTCTTTGCCTTTGAGTCCTTTGTCACTTCAGAGGCCTTGTCTGTGGAATATTCGGACTCTGATTCAGTTTCGGACTCCTCCAGAGTCGTTTCACTCTCAGAGGAGCCGCTCTGATAAGATTCTTCGTAGGAAGAGAGCTCTTCACTTTGGTCTTGGTCCCATTCGACAGCTGTTAAGCTCTCATCACCAGAGGCCTTGCTTGTCCGTTTTGGTTTGTCTGACTCTCCCTCTCTCTCTCCTTCCTCCTCCCCCTCTCCACGTCCTTTTCCCTTTCCCTTTCCCCTCCTCTCCTCCTCTCCCTCTTTCTTTCCCTCTCCTTCTACCTCTCCCTCTCTTTCTCCTCGCTCTCTCAGTCGCTGCTTCTCTCGCAATTTCTCTCGCACTCTCTCCCACACTCTTTTTCTCTCCTTCCCTCTGTCCCGCTCTCTCTCTCCTGCTCTCTCTCTCTCCCGCTCTTTCTCTCTCCCTCTCTCCCGCTCTCTCTCTCTCCCTTTTTCCCGCTCTCTCTTTGGTTTGCTCTCCGGCTCCCTCTCCGACTCTCTCTCTGACTCTCTCTCCGACTCTCCCTCTGGCTCTCCCTCTTCCGGCTCTCCCTCCTCCAGCTCTCTATCCCGCTCTCTATCCCCCTCTCCCTCTCTCCCTCTCTCTCTCTCTTTCACTTTCACCTTCTCTCTCTCTTTCTCTCGCACTCTTTCCCTATCTCTGTCTCTCTCTCTGTCTCTGTCTCTCTCTCTGTCTCTATCTCTGTCTCTCTCTCTATCTCTATCTCTATCTCTGTGTCTATCTCTATCTCTGTCTCTCTCTCTATCTCTATCCCTGTCTCTCTCTCCCTCTCTATCTCTATCTCTCTCTCGTTTTCGCTTTCGCTCTCCCTCTCTCTCTCCCTCTCTTGGTCCCTCCCCCTCCCTCTCTCTCTCCCTCTCTCCCTCTCTCTCTGCCTTTCCCTTCCCCTTTTTCTCATCCTCTCTCTCACCCTCTCTCTCACCCTCTCTCTCTCGCTCTCTCTCCCGCTCTCTCTCCCGCTGTCTCTCCCTCTCTTT
>OMPJ01007379.1:3578-20177 GCA_900312935.1 Carapus acus | reverse complement strand
TGTGAGTGAACACGGCAGAGACACACACACTCACACACACGCGCGCACCATGACCCTGATCACCATCCTCATCTGCTCGCTGGCCTGCTGCTGCTGCTTCTTCTCAGGTTCACGCAGTCTGCATCATTTCACACACTCGCTGCTGCTGTTGCCTGTTTCTGACTAATTTCTGGGAAACCGGTTTTCATTTGATTCATCTTTTTGTCTCCAGGATGCAGCGGTCAGGTGACTGTGACTCAGACTCCAGTCGTCACATCAACTCCAGGATCCACCGTCACTCTGAGCTGTAAGACTAATCCAGCTGTGTACCGCAGTGGTGCTAGTCAGTATCTGAACTGGTACCAACAGAAACCTGGTCAGGCTCCAAAGCTCCTCATAAGATATGTGAGCACTCGAGTGTCAGACACTCCAGCTCGGTTTGGTGGCAGTGGAGGCAGCACTGACTTCACTTTGAGCATCAGTGGAGTTCAGGCTGAAGATGCTGCCGTCTACTACTGTCAGAGTTTTCACTACATAAACAGTGTGAATCTGTTCACACAGTGATTTATGGTCGTACAAAAACCTCCCTCAGCCACACTGCAGAGACTCTGAGCTGCCACAGCAGGAAGCAGCAGCAGCTGCTGAGGCCAAAGACGCCGTGAGACACACACCACTGAACACACACCTGACCTAGCACAAGATCATTGAATGAAAATTGACGAGAAAATTTGATGGCACCATAGACATTTGTCTCTTTCACTTGTGTAAAACAATGTATCAGGGTGACTGTCAATGCCTCATCACGGGGGGATCACGTCATCATTGCAGAATTTCCCTGTACACTCCTCAGAACACTTCATTCCCTCAAAAGACACAATCTCTTCAACCCTGTCCACCTCTCATGTTGTTTGTGAGCATTTCAACGGGTCTTTCGAAACCTGAAGGCCCCAGAATGCTTGCCCACAAAGAGAAAAAACAAGGACGTCATCGTCTCCAAGCTCTCAATGAAAGGCATAATGCTGTCAGATACAAGCCACGGGAACCCGTTCGGTCCCTCTTATCTGTTGTGGTCGTATTGTTTACTACATGCTGACGCCGTGTTTGTGTGTGTGTGTGTGTGTAAGAGACAGAGAGAGGGGAGAGAGAGGGAGAGAGGGAGAGTGAGAGAGAGAGAGAGAGAGAGAGAGAGAGGGACGAGGCAGAGGCCCCCGTGCATTGTTGAGGGGAGGATAGCGACTTAAGGTTATTGGATTTGGTGGTTCGGTGACGTATATGTGGACATTGTCAGACGGAGGAGAGCCGCGTTTGGCTCGTCTCTCGTGTCTCCGTGACTCCTGTGACGTCAGAGGATGGCACGCTCTGTGTCGACGGTGTCCGCTGGTACAAAAGAGACGGTCCCTGTAGGATCCCACACTACCATGCCAACACATCTAAACCTGCGAGATTGAGAGGTGATTTGGAAAAAGAGTGTTACAGTGTTTCAGAGGGGTCAAAGTGTGAGCATCGGCCGGTGTGTGCTGAAGGGAGAAAGGCAGGCGGTAAGATCTGCAGCCAGTCAGTGCCCGTGCAAGGTGTTTAGCTCCCGTAAGCTGGCTGCGTGGCTGAAAGGGAGAGAGATCCTCCATTCTCCTGAGGTGGGGATAATCCTCTCAGAGAATCCTCTACCAGGAATCAATTACTCAACACTTCCTCTCTGCGACCAGACAGGCATCCTCAGAGAGGGACAGGATCCTCGGTTGAACGGACCAGACTCGGCCTCAGCTCAGGTCTTGGCTCAGGTATGGAGTGGCTGAAGAAGCTGATTCAGTGCAGCGTGTCGGTAAAGGCGAGGGAGTACGTGAAGGACTACTGCAAGAGGAACGGGCTGCTGACGCTCTCCGTCTTTGCTGTGGTGACCGGCTGCGTTCTTGGATTCACCCTCAGGTCCCTCAATCTGTCCACGCAGGTATGATGGTGTAGTACCAGGGTGGTGTAGCATCCTGCAAGATCCGCAAAGTTATATAATTCCGATCAGAGCAAATGTCAATATCTACAGCCGTTGTCGCCAATCAAATCATTGGTTGTAGATTGGAGGAATCTAAGACAGGGACGCTGACTTTTGAATCACAATTTATTCAGCAGTTTTTCTCCTGATTTACAGGCTAAGATCTACTTTTCCTTCCCTGGTGAGCTGCTGATGAGGATGCTGAAAATGCTGATTCTGCCCCTCATCACCTCCAGGTAACGAAGAAGGCTTGAGCCTTCATGGGCTTGTCTTCAACTTGTCCCACTTTAAAACCTTTCAAAGCTGATTTCTGAATCTCTGTAGTGGTCCCTTACACCAAGGGAAATGGACACAGTAAATCTCAAAGTATCCCATTGTGATCTAGGATGTTTGTTTAATCTCCAAACCATCTCAAACATTTTTACGTTTCATGTTTTTAGCATTTTTGACTTTGTCAGCTGTCCAGTAACGTCACTCCATTCTCTCCATCCAGTCTAATGTCGGGCCTGTCGGCTATGGACAGCAAGGCGAGCGGAAGGCTCGGCGTCCTCACGGTCACCTATTACCTGTGGACGACCTTCATCGCCGTCATCGTCGGCATCGTGCTGGTGCTTATCATTCATCCGGGGACGGGATTGGAGAAGGAGGGGCACCACGGAGGCTCCGGGCCCGTCATGACCTCTGCAGATGCCCTGCTGGACCTGATAAGGTACGAAAACTCGTAAGACCCGCTGTAGCTGTGGTACTGGTCCGGCGCAAACTCAAGTGAACCGCCGGCCTCTCCAATGAGAAGCTCCTTAGTTACACAATCTTACAGGATCAGTTTGAGCCTGGGCGCAGACATAATGTCTCTCACAACAACACAAACAGGGGTCAGAATTCACAGAATCATTGGAAACTATAAGGTTGGAGGGAGGGTAGGGTTAATGTACGTCAAGGAGAGTGCTGTGGAGGTTCTCGTGATGGAACCAATCTGGACTGGTTGGTGACGGAGACTTTGCTCTGACCGGGCACACAAAGGACACGCGGGTCAAATAATTGCAGCGTCACGCCTACGCAGCCAGCAGCCTAAGAATAGGAACTCATTAGGTTGTGATCTGTTAAGCCTGTACCTGGGTGCTGTCCTATCTTGTGCAGTGAGTGTGTGCGTGTATGTGTGTGTGGAGAGGGCGGTGACGGGTGTGTGTGTGTGTGTGTGTGTGTGTGTGTGTGTGTGTGTGGCAGGGGAGGGAGGGGAGGTAGTACGTCTCAGTGTGGACAGGTTTCTAGGTACACTTAAACTAGATTATTGCACAGGGCTGCGACCTTCTGTCCTGTTCTGTCTTTGTTTGATGAGCTTTGCTGTCTGGCTGCAGCGTCCTCTTCCGCCATGGGGACTCATTTCTGTGAAAACATTTTTGGAGTCTGTGACTCACGCAGAGATGTCAATTAAAAAATGTGTAGGTATCAAATGTAAAATTTTTATTGCGTTGTGTTGGGGTGGGGCTGTGGTGTACGTTGTATGTGCCGCCTGACATAAAACGTAATGTTTTCTAGGAATATGATCCCGTCCAATTTGATTGAGGCCACCTTTCAACAGGTCAGTTGATAGATAGATAGATAGATAGATAGATAGATAGATAGATAGATAGATAGATAGATAGATAGATAGATAGATAGATCTGTAACCACCTTTTGTAATGGTTCCACTCTGTCCCGCTCCAGTACAAAACAGAACTGGTGCCAATTGTGCAGAACTCAGACATCAAGGAGTCTCAGGCCAACTACGTGTACATTATGCCCGACTACCACAACCCCAAACTGGGCCATCCGGTCTTCCTGGAGATCACCCCCGCCCCGGACATTAAGTACAAGATCTCGCCCAGCACCAGTAAGGGCATGAACGTGCTGGGCATCGTCATCTTCTCGGCAACCATGGGTGAGACTGACGCTCGCGTGTGCCCCGGTGCGTGAAACACTCTCTCTGGCAAAGGCTTTGTTGGGATGACGGCGCGCGTGTTGTCACGCAGGTCTGCTGCTGGGGAAGATGGGAGAACGTGGAGCACCGCTCGTCAACGTGTGCCAGTGCGTCAACGAGTGCGTGATGAAGATCATTAACGCGGCCATGTGGTGAGCAAGCAGCAGTGACGCTTCACGCACACACGTACACACTGAGCCGGATTACGTCTAAGAATAAGAGCGAGAGAGGAGTGGCGGATCTCGGGCGGCTCCATCTCCGAGGCGGCAGATTAAAATGAGCCGCTTGGATTCCGCCTGGATGAATGGAGCGACGAGGCTCTCGCCTAGATGGGATTACAGGAGCTTCTCGGCGTGGCTCCAACCTAACCTCCTCTCCTCCTCGCTCCTCTCCTCTGCAGGTACTTCCCCTTTGGCATAGTGTTTCTGGTGGCGGGGAAGATTCTGGACATGCACGACCCGGCTCATCTTGCAGAGAAGCTGGGCATGTACTTCATCACCGTGCTGTGCGGCCTCTTCGTGCACGGCCTCATCCTCCTTCCTCTGTTCTTCTTCTTCTTCACTGGCAAAAACCCTTTCTTCTACATCAGGGGGCTGCTCCAAGCACTTGTCATCGCACTGGCCACTTCCTCCAGGTCAGACGCAGGGCAGCCTGGGAATGTTTGTCTTCCTCTCCCGCCGGAAAGCTTGGGTGTCGGGATGTGAACCTGTTGCTTTGTTTGGATCCTTTGCAGCTCCGCCACTTTGCCCATCACCATGAAGTGTCTTTTGGAGAACTGCGGCGTAAACAGACAGATCGCTCGCTTTGTGCTGCCAGTGGGGGCCACAATCAACATGGACGGGACGGCCCTGTATGAGGCAGTGGCGGCCATCTTTATTGCTCAAGTCAATGAGTATGACTTGGATTTTGGCCAGCTTGTGACGATCAGGTGAGTGGAAACGCGTCTCCTCTCGTTGCTCTGCTACCATGGTGTGTGCCTGTGTGTGTGTGTGTGTGTGTGCGCGCACGTGTGTATTAAACAAACTGATTGCAGTTAACCACCCCAATGTCAATCATTCCTCCTCAGTATCACTGCAACAGCAGCCAGCATCGGAGCAGCTGGCATACCACAAGCTGGGCTGGTTACCATGGTGATCGTCCTGACCTCGGTGGGGTTGCCGCCTGCTGATATCTCGTTGATTGTGGCGATCGACTGGGTTCTGTGAGTTTAACTTACGTTGCTAATGCAGCGCGGGAGCGGCAAGTGAGTGCCGGTTGCACTGACGCGCCTGTGCTTGATTTTCAGCGATCGCTTCCGTACCATGATCAACGTCCTCGGTGACGCCTTGGCTGCAGGGATCATGGCTCACATATGCAGGAAGGACTTTGAGAAAAAGAGCGACAATGTCAGCAATGCTGGGAGTAATGGAGCAGGTCCACAACGGGTGAGGGGGAGATGTCATTTTCCTCAAAATGAACGTGATCATGAATTTGATCCCATATCACTTGAGACAGATGAGAGAATTGGAGTCTTTGTTAAGAGAAAACACATCAGCCTAATCCAGTCATCACAAAACACAAACCATACTTATTAGGGATGTCCTTCCATCCATCCATCCATCCATCTTCTGCCGCTTATCCGGGGCCAGGTTGCGGGGGCAGCAGTCTCAGAAGGGAAGCCCAGACTTCCCTCTCCCCAGACACCTCCTCTAGCTCCTCTGGGAGGACCCCGAGGCGTTCCCAGGCCAGCTGGGAGACATAGTCCCTCCAGCGCGTCCTGGGTCTTCCCCACGGCCTCTTCCCAGTTGGACATGCCCGGAATACCTCCTAAGGGAGGCGTCCGGGAGGCGTCCGGGAGGCATCCGGTTTAGATGCCCGAACCACCTCAGCTGGCTCCTCTCGATGTGGAGAGCTGCCACCTTAACGTGGTGGAGGGGTTTGAGTACCCGAATGATCCTGAGAGCTATGTTGTCAGGGGCCCCTGTAGGGGCCCCCGGTAGGGTCTCCCAAGGCAAAAAGGTCTCAAGTGAAAGGTCAGACAAAGAGCAGCTCGAGGACCTCCTATGAAGAAACAAGACCAAAGGAAGTTTACGTCGCCCGGACTGGCGTCACCGGGGCCCTACCCTGGAGCCAGGCCCGGGGTTGGGGCTCCCCAGCGAGCGCCTGGTGGCCGAGCCTCTGCCCACGGGGCTCGGCCGGGCACAGCCCGAAGGGATGACGTGGGCCTGTCTTCCTGTGGACTCACCACCTGCAGGAGGGGCCGTAAGGGGCCGGTGTATTGTGGTATGGGTGGCGGTCAAAGGGGGGGGGCCTCGGCGACCTAAACCCCGGACAGATCAGCTGGCTTTCGGAACATGGAAATTAGGGATGTCCGTTATTGGCTTTTTTGCCGATATCCGATATGCCGATATTGTCCAACTCTGTATAGATACCGATAACAGCCGATACCGATACTGTATGTGCGCGGTAAACGCTTCAGGAGCGCATAGGCACTATTTCAGAGTAACGCAAGCATTATTGTATTTTTATCGTTTTTTATTTTATCGGTTTTAAAGCAAAAAAATCCGATACCAATATTACATTTTTATGCTAATATCGGGTCGATAATATCGGTGGGCCGATATTATCGGACATCTCTAATACTTATTACACCAAAAGTATTCTGAGCCCAAAATCGATGGGGAACCAAATGAATTCAATTCAATTCAAATTCATTTGTTTAGCCCCAAATCCTAATAGAAGTTATCTGAAGCCACTTTCCAATATGGAGCAGGAAGAGCTCCTCAACATGTAAACATTCAACTATATAACTATAACTATATATATATATATTCAACTATATATACTATATATACTCACAAAAACACGAATGTTCAGAAATTCACAGGACTTTCTCATTGACATTTTGGGGAATTTTGTGTATTTTTTGCAGAGAGACACGATCATCTCCTTTGGCAATCAGAGTGTGGCGCTATCTGACACTCCTCTGATCGCTCAG
The DNA here is from genome assembly GCA_900312935.1 of Carapus acus. NCBI lineage: Eukaryota > Metazoa > Chordata > Actinopteri > Ophidiiformes > Carapidae > Carapus > Carapus acus. The sequence goes on along the minus strand of OMPJ01007379.1, from coordinate 13,280 downwards.
CGCTGTGATTACGTGTTTGAGGTGGAGGGAGATAACGTGCTGGAGAAGCCGTTGCCCTGTTACAACCTCTGTCAAATCTGATGCCGCTCCAGGATGGACAATGAAAACAATTGAACCTCCAGCTGGGGAACATCCGTCAGATCTTGGTCCCGGAAAACTGGGGGTGAAGGATATGACGGGGACAAAACGATTATCTTACAACTGCATGTGCTGCCCGGCTGCCCGTACGTGCCAGGATGAATTCTTTCCATGCTGAAATGTTTCACAAATGGCCCGATCAAAACAGCCATGCCGTAACTGCAACTGCAGCCCGATCCGTGTGCACGTATGGAAGCACGCAATCGAGGACAGAGCAGGTTCGCCTCATTTCGCATTCTGCTCAGCTGTGTTCTGTCAAGGTGTCAAGTTGCCTTAACTTATTGACTTATATTTGCACACGCATAGCAAAGCAGGAGACATTTTCTCAGACCACATTGATGAGATTGTTTTTGCTCTCGCACAGTATGACATTGTACCTTGTGTTTTCTAATAAAACGTGCTCTCTTTTGAGCATTTTTCTGAAAAAAAAAAAATCTGGCACAAATATCAATTGTTAATTTCTGCTCATCTGAGAATGGTTGCCAACAAAGATTTCATGACATCATCGAAACACACTCTCATCGTACTTACGAAGCGCTTGAATGCATCAGTGGTAAATTGAGTGGTTTGAATGGCTGTACCTGGGCAGCTCTGTAACCTCTGTATGGAGACAAAAAACACAACATTCTACGAAGTAACTTGGCATCTAGAAAAATTGTTCAAATTTTAAAAAGCAACCACATTTTTATTGAAACAATGCAAGACAGTTTATCGACACCACCTTGTTCATAAAAAAAAGAAGAACCACTGATCACACTTCAAAAGGCAGTAATTACGGCATACACTGTCAAATAAATTATTTGTGCCTCCTGACATATAATACACGATCAATTGTCTCTCATCTTTTGTACAACTCCAAATGGTCTTGCTGAGAAATATGTAGGCAGTAGTGTCAGTACAAAAGAACTTTCAAGAGAGACGCAAGTCACAAGACTCCAAAAATTCTCTTACCTGCTGCTAGCAAGTCAAGAAATACTGCACGACAAATAATGAATATCAAAGAAACCATAACAGGGAAATCACAAACGCAAATATGTTGTAAAAGTCATATTTGATATTTGTACTGAGTAACCACTTAAAAGGGCATCGATGTCAGAAAAGGGGAGGGCATGTCTTTGTTAAAATTATTTTAAGAAAGTGGGCTCCAGTCCACACACAATTAGCAATGATGTGGCCAAAGCAAAACGTCAAGCCGTTTTCGCCCTCCTTAATTACTTCCCACCCTTCCTTTCCTCCGAGAAAGGATCTCAGCCGAGGAAGCCATTTAAAATGTTAATTCTTCAAATGTAATGTGTATTAGCTGGAATCAGCATCATCAGTCTGGCTGGAAACATGCTGTTTTGTACTGTTTAAAAGCATCAGTCTGACAAAACAGGGGCAAAATGATCTTCCTCTTCTCATGATGGACTCTGCTCTAGACTGTCCTAATACTGTAATCAGCACCTCCTCAGCAATCTCCCATATACTGCTACGGAAACTTCTTCCTTTCCATTCCCCCTGAATCCTCATGTGAAGGGTTTGACCATCTCATCCATTTCACGTAATAACTATTAAAAAAAAAAAAAACACTGAAAACCAGATGCTGTAAGGTCAAACAGGATGACCGGGCACCACCAAATAAGAAAAAGCTCAAATCAAAAAACAAAACAAACTAAATTTCAGTGAAAAAAAATATTTAATGTGTTCTGTTCAGATTGAAACAACTGAAACAAAACATAAAGGGAAAAACCAAAAATCACTGACGGCCATCAAAAACAAAAAAAACAAAACAAACAAACAAAAAAAATCCAAATCAAACATAACACTCGATGAGGACTCCTTTGAACAACTTAGTGAGAGAATCCTGTGCATCCAATGAAATTATTTCGAACTAAGAAAAAAACAAAAACCACACAGTCGTAGTAGGTGTTCAGTCAACCTCTGAAATAATCTTAGTACCTATTCAAGAACTAACAACACAAGACTTTGAAAACAAACATTTACCTCAAGAAAATGTGTTGACTGTTCATCTGGGTTACAGGTTCATATCTCTCCCTCTCTTTGGTCCATCATAATCGACTCCTCACCTAAAAAGGCTCACTTTCGACAGGCAGAAATGAATCTACATCTAGAAAATAAAATACATTCCACTGACAGAGCAAAGCAAAAAAAACACCTTCCTGTGGAGATGAATCTGGTTTGAACTGCACACTGCATTAATGTTATAGATAAACGCAACAGCACAAAATGATAACTTAAAACCTGCTTAAAAGTGCTCAGCTCATAGCTTCAGATGTGATTGTTGGATGTTAAATTAAGGCATCCGTTTCTGCAGAGGGTTGGCAAAGCGGGCAGGGCACTGCTGATATTTGAGACCGCCAGCTGAAAAACTAAAAATGACAGTCCCGACCTGGCCGCTGGACTTTGTCCTTGGGAATTCAACTGTATGTGCAGCGCATAGACGAGAGTGTAGCCTCATCGGATTGGCCAGGACGACTTGAGATTGTAGCAATAAGCCTTTTTCATAAGAATTAAATTAGCAATACCATTTGTCCTCATTTCCCAAGCATGAGTACAAAGATTAAAGGAGAGACAGAAAGGGGGACAAAAAAGGGTAAAAAGAAATAATGTCTACATGCTTTTTAGTCGAGTACAAAGGTGCAAAGAGTACATCACTTCAGCCTTGCACGCGCCTCTCTCCCCCTTGCAAAGACCTGACTGTCCAACTCAGACTATTTGTGGCCCTTGTTGGTTTTAAAGGACACTTGCAGGATCTTGTCTCCGAGCCGGTAGCCGTTGAGGCTGGCGATGGCCATGGCCGCCTCTTCGTAGTTAGTCATGGTGACGAAGCCGAAGCCCTTGCACTTGTTGGTGTTGAAGTCTCGAATCACCTTGACATTGGTGACGGCTCCAAACGGGCCAAACATCTGCCAGAGGATGCTCTCGTCTGCATCCTGGCCCAGATTGTAGATGAAGATGCACCAGCCAGACGAGGAGCTACCAGGGACGCCGACCCCGCCCATGCCTCCCATATGATCGACGCCCATTGGGGAGAACCTGTCGATGACATATTACAATAAGTGTTTTTCACTCGTCGTCAAAGATCTTGAGCATCTTTCTGTGTTGGGTAACTACCATGTGCGTTCGCTCAAGCCTTCGCATACCTGAACCGCTGTGCCTGGTGATGAAGGGGACCCCCAAAACGTCTGGACTGGTTGTGGTAGAGCTGAGGGATGATCTGCGTGTTCTTCACCTGGTTTGGGTTGGCGGCAAACTTCACCGTGATTGGCTCTGCCACTCCAGGTGGTTTCTGGCCATTCAGGCTTTTGACTGCATCTTCTGCCTCTGACCGCTTGTCAAACCTGATAAATGCCACCCCACGGGACAAACCTACATGACATAAGAACATACTCCATATTAACTTCTCTCCAACTCTTCTAATCAGCGGCAGCATCTTTGGTTTTAACTCATTCTGGCTTCAAATTTGAGGTCTTACAATCTAGTAAGGACGATGCTCATACCTGTTGCCTGGTCAACTAACACACGGGAGTTTATGATGTGGCCATAACGAGAAAACATGTCCTCCACGTCCTTCTGGGTCATGGATTTTGGAAGGCCACTGATATACAAGTTGGCATCCTTGATGGTGTCAGAGCTGGGCCGTGCATACGACACCTGGGAAAAGGATGAGATGGGGGCCTCATAAACACATGACACACACACACACACTACACACTTCAACAAACAATGACTTTTCTAATTCATCTTATATTATTGCGTATTTTCCCCATCGTCCTGTGTGTATTTTCAAGTTAGTCACTCAAACCTTAACTGCCAATGTAGTTTTAAAAGACATGATGCTGATAGAATAAAATTAACCATCTTTTTTAACCAGGCATTTTTCTGATGAGCAAACCATCACTAAGGTGGCGTTGAAAGATTGAGGGAAATGAGCATAACTCTGAAGCATGACGTAGCCACAATAAATAAACAAAATCAAAGTGACAAAAAATAATTCATATGACAGATAGAGGTTTATATTGGTTCTTGTAGAGGGTAGAACATGAGAAAAAAAAAGGGGTCAAATGAAAGCAAAACTCAGACGTGTCAGACAGTGCAGCTAGTGGGCTGTGAGAAGCAGGATTGCCTCCTCGGGCTGACATATACTAGCTAGTTAGCGGACAGCACAGGAGCCACAGGAGAGTTATATGACATGACATCTTTGCTTTGAGAATTGTAGAACACCTTGATGCACGTTACCTTGATAGTTTTGGACTGTAGCCTTAGTCCATTCAGTGTACTGATAGCTCTGTCTGCATCACTAGGGTTAAGATAGTTAACAAATCCGTACCCTAAACTGTGGCCTAGAGAAAAAAAAGGAAAACAATAAAATAAAACAAAAAAACGTTGTATTGTTCAAAAAAACTGCCAACAAATAAATAGTTAAAAACAAAAACAAAGCTCAACATTGCATGCTAGTTGGTATAGACAAAGAAACTCAGTTTAGGGTAAATAGAGTTGGATTGGCTAGAATGAATGAAATTAAAGATTATGTCTTCAAATATGTAAAAAACAAACAAACAAAAAAACAGAAACAAAAACTATTGACCAACTAAAGCAGCAGTACAAATCAAGTTGGGCTATCTCTACAATAAGAGTGGTCATCAGCCTTTGACAGCGGAAGAAAATATCTAAATCATCTGCCAATGGCAAGTTCACTGAAGAGTCAAATTTGGCATAATTACAAAGTTGCTCAGCCATTCACAAATTGACAGGCTGTTCCCATAAAACGGAATCATTCTGCTTTTGCTCTGCCCGGTTCAAAGTCTTGAAGGTGGCCTACCTGCAACTTTGTCTCGAATGAGCTTTGCTGACTCCACCTCTCCGATACTGCTGAAGAGGCTCCGCAGCTCGTCCTGTGACATGCTCTGAGGCAGATAGTTCACAATCAGGTTGGTCTTGGCATCCTTGGCCTCCTCCCCTCCCATGTGGTCTTCATAACCGTTTGACATGTCATACACCTCCTGCAAGTTGGCCAGCGGAAGCAAGAAGTGGGATAACAGGTAAATACGCAACATTGACAAAAGGTTCCAAAATCATATAGGACACAATTTTTCTACACCAGCTTTTACCGCCCAATAGAACACTGAGGATGAATTGCAATGCAACACTGTTGGATTCTATCTGAAATTGTATATTTGTCCTCGTTCAAATCTCAATGAATAGTATGAATATTGTAAATAGTAGGGGTGTGTATTGGCAAGAATCTGGCAATAATTGTAGAACTGCAGCACATAGCACACACAATGCTGTTACATGCTAAACATCATCTTGCTGAAGAAATACAAGCATTTGCAGGATTGAAGAAAAATTATGCAAACAATGTTACATTAAAGCTGTAGATATTTTAAGAAAATACTTGTTAAGATATTACCAAAAATGTAAACTGTTATTGACAAAAATAAAGTACTAAGCTCTGCAACATCACTTTTTCAGTGTAACCTCAAAAAAGGAATTTACTCATCTGCCTAAATAAGTAAAAGCTTGCAGGACTCAACAAAAATAAATATGGTCAACAGTCTCAGATACTGGATGTTATGCAGTCCCTGTAAGGTATAATCTAACATAACAAGACTTTTTTCTGCTGTAAATAAGTTTTTTTTCTGCTTCAAGATGAGTTAACATCCTGAACTCTTTTCTTTCCTAACTACTTACACCGGAATGCAGCACCTTAGTTTCATTACTCAACTCAATTGCTATAATGACAATAAAAGATTCCTGATTCCTGAATAGTTTGTTGCGCAGTATCCACTCCTTTATTCATTATTATTACTCGTTTACATTTAGTGGCCGGAGGTTTAATTGCAACACAAAAATTAACAAACGCCATGAATATTTGCATGTCAGTTGTTAATTTTTTAAAAATCGATACAGTCCCGTCAAATATCAATAAGATATCGCCAAATAAAATATCGCGATATTTACGAGTATCGATATTTTCTTACACCCCTCATCGACATGTGTCCATTCTTGGGAGAAATCATTGATTCTTCCCTGATTAATTCACTCTCTCAAAAGTCTGCTAAAGTCTACCAGCTATCAGTGAATTTCTGTCCACCAGGAACCAAGACATACAGTAGTAGCCGGTGAGTCGAACCAAAATGAGGGAACACCAGCGCAGTGGTCAACCCAACAGAAGCCCATTCATGCATGACAGGGTTGGTGATTGGTTATTCTGGTGGGGTAAGGCGCATGACCCGGGGGGGAGCAGATGAATGAGTCCTGTATTCAAACAGTATACATGGACAAAGCTAGTGGGAGCTGGCATTTCCACGTGCTCCAATCTTTTATCAGTGCCATCTCAGTTTGACAAAATATCAACTACTCCCAACATCCCAGTCCTGGACCGCTGGATCAATAAAGCACCAACCAGTATTTTCATTGACAATTCATCATCAAACATCACAGGTACGACTGATATCAATCCTGACAATGTAACCTTATCTGCCACAATCATCATCAGACAGCTTTATCATACCATGTCAGCACTAAGCACAGATCATGATGTTGTAACCATCAGATTTCGGGTGAATTCTGGGACTTTACTCACTTTCATGTACCTATTGTGTCCTCGACGAACTGCCATGAAGACACTCCACTGCTCTTAAAGCTGAAAAGATGCAAGATGAGAATAGATAAATTCACTCTTGACCTCAAAGTGAAGTTGAGAATGCAACCTTCAATTCTGAGGGGTACATTTATGTCAAAATGTGAAGGCAGCTTGGTATCCTCAGCTGATACGTGGCAATTCAACATGTTTAAACGAGACAGTAGGGTGAACAAAAAATATAGTTTTACTTATAAGATTCTGATCTCTTTTCTTTTGGGACAAATCTCCTTGTTAACGAATCACAAGTCAGCTCCTGAGAGATGTCATCGTGAGCTGTTAAGCTGCTGGGAGGCGGCCAAGACCTGGCTAAGGCACTACGTGAAGAATGGATACTTACTAATGAACAACCCTCTGGTTAGAGCTACGAAAAAATGGTTGTGCAGCGTCCTCTGTGACTAGTTATACGAGAATACAAATGAAAGTACTGCAATTGAATCTAAGCATTTTCTATTAAAAAGGACAATACTGCAATCGCGCGGAGGCCTAGCACTAGCGAGTTACGTGCTAGCGCCCGATGTTAATTCTGCCCCTTAAGACTGACTCCCCGGGAAGCTCGGGATCGGAGGCGCAGATATCTGAATTTGGCACTTATCATAGTATAGATGATTGTTTAAAATAAAGCAATCGGGTTAAGTGAAGACGCGTGGCCAGCTAAGCTGGCAACGCTTCCCAGTTTTGGACAAAGTCGGAACAACGCAACGCTCTTCGCATGCGGCCTGCTAACAGGCCCGGGCCTCGGGTCCACGGATGTTCGAGTCTCCGCCCGGTCACTCGGCGTATATCTAGTGTGCGGACCTCACCAGCTTCAAAAGATGTGCAGCTGCTAGTTTTCTCCTAAAACCTGGACTCCTCGCTGTAGCTACACCGCTACCTCTCCACACAACGGACCGACGTCGCCGAAGAGCTCAGGGACTTGGTGACGACATTGGCCACGCCCACCGAACGAGCCTTTTCCCGCCCGAAATCCGACAACATGAGGGGAAACGGACGTTGACCCATCGGCAAGCGGACCTCACTCGACCCACAACGAAAACAACACTTTTAGCGAAATATCGAGAAGGCAGTTTAGCACCTCAGTAACATGTGATGATAACTGACCAATCGCATGGTTGATGTCGGATCTCGGGTGGAGGATCAGGCGGCGCTCCCTGCCCTGCCACGCCCCTGCCGCGCTATCCGCTGCACGGCTTGCAGAGTCAGAGGGCAAAGTGGCATCAAGCGGCAAGCACATGACTCCGTCTCACTCTGATCGGAGTACGCTACCACATGAATGCTGTCGTAATATTTGTGTCTCCAGGGACTGATGGAGTCATCGCTGCAAAAAGTAATGCCTACAGCTGTTACCTGATGTCTGCTACCTGGCCTTTGGTTGTAATTCGTGTGTAATGCCCTCCAATTAGTAGTAGTACTTAAAATCACTCGCTCATATATTTTTGTGATCCGAAAAACTTCTTTCAAGCATATAATAAAAGTGGTATAATATCATATAGTGTTAATGTCAGTAGAGGTAAGAGGCGTACTGCTACCAGTAGTATTGGTGGTAATTATGATAATATACAGTATCATGCTTCAATGTATTGATAATTAACTATCAAGTCAAGTCAGTTTAATTTGTATAGCACCGAATCATGACAGGAGTTATTTCAAGGTGCTTTCAAAACATTAAATATACGAATTATTGATTTGTATCAATACTAGTACTGTATTTGTACTGAGATTTTGCTGAATCATTACTGAAATTTCAGTCATACCAGTTGTAATTGTGTCCTGTCTGGTGTCGAAGAAATTTTTTTTCCTTTTTTAAAGAGCATCACAGGAATACCATGTAATCACATCATACTTCAGCCACAGACAACTGTAATCAAAGACATTACACACATTGCACTCTGTCTTCCAAACAAGTATGAACGGGCAAGAAATGTGGTTTAAGGACACAACATGTGCTCGTCATTTATCTTTTATTGAAAATGTTGTTTGTAGTAGCAGGGTGTAGTTGTGCATGGCATTGCTGGAGCCACAGCTGGACATGGTATCAACCTCCGATGGCGCGGACTCTCGGGATATTATGACCGATTTAGCAGAATGATATCATGACAACTGTTGCTGACAGCTGACGTCCTTCATATTCCCTGATGTAAACACAACTTCATAGTGCAAGAGGCAGCGCAAAAGGACAGGGGGGGAAATACAGTATCTGGGAACGAAAATGTTCCAGGATGCCAGACAAAGGAACAAATTGAATAGAAACACAAGTAGGTGGTCACAGTAGTGCATTGAACAAAGTAGCATCAACCACTTTCATTTTTTACTAACAGCTTGCTAGTTAACATCTATAAAGGTATTGTGACAGGTGCTGAGTTCCGGTGCAAAAGCATTTTTATTGCTTTTGCCCCAAAACTCAGCACCTTAATTTCATTGCTCTATATAAATTGCTGTAATGGCAGTAAAAGATTCCCGATTCCTGATTCCTGACAGTGAGTTACGGGGCGGTGGGAGTGCGCTTGGCAGTGGAAAAAGCATTGTGCTGTATTCTTCAATACTCAGTATCAAATATAGTGCTCTGTACCAGGAGTACACGTGGTTTCCCTTTTCTGCCTTTTCTGTCCTATGTATAACAGTGTCTATAGTTTTCCTCCACGCTGTGATATTTGTGAAATCTGTTGCGTGCCATCAGCTGGCCCACCACCACAAACCCTAGAATCTGCATGAGTAGATAAAAAAACAACAACAAATGACCAGGAAAACATGCAAACTACACACAGATACCACCCAATCAGACAGCGTTCCTACCTCCACCACCAGCACAGGCAAGGACAACCAGTTGATGAGTTGCAGCATAAAGCAAAATGCCTCCCTCACCTTGGCATGGCAGCCCTGACATTAGGAGAAATCACACAGTCGGCATGGAGGAGGCA
>OMPJ01007372.1:51600-63637 GCA_900312935.1 Carapus acus | reverse complement strand
CCCCCCCGCCTGCTGGGTAATTGCGTTAGCGCGGCGATGAGGCGGCGTCCGTCCTCGTATTCGGGGAGTTAATCATGCTCTAATAGAGGCGCCGAAGTTCTGCTCTATCAGCGCTGCTCGCGCTCTATCACCTCCGCCGCATTATTGCCCCTTATCTCGGCTAGTTACCATGGCAACCCTATCATTCAATAATAACCCCCTCTCCCCGACCCCCCAGTGCCTTGTAACTACACTCATCTCCTCCTGGCCGGCGCTCGGCTGTGATAGACAGATTTACGTTTGAAACCACCGACCACGGAAATTGATCCAATTTTTTCCTCTGCGCTCCCGTGCCGCCGACGCATGAGAGACCATTTGGGTTAAATTGACGGATTGTCAGGCAGTTAACGCAGTTTGGACGAGGAAAATCTGAATGCGCACGCGTGTGTGTGTGACAGCTTCATGCAGGGGAATGCGGCAGAGCCAGATCTCCTTGAATTGTGCTGCTGGTTTAATGGATAAATCTCACACACCTCAGGAAGTCTGGAGCTTTGGAGATCATGTTTTCAAAGTCGGCGAAGGAGAGCTTGTTGTCCCCGTCCAGGTCGGCCTCCTCGATGGCCTTGTCGCACACCAACGTGAGCTCTTCGGGCGTCAGCTCGCCTTTGGTCAGCTTGGACAGAGTTTTCTCCAGGTCCTCCTTACAGATGAAATTATCCCTGTTGAAGTCTGAGCCGCAGGGAGGGAGAAGAAGTCTCAGGATCACACCTAAGACCAAGTCTGGGACAGCTGGTACCTTCGTGTCCACCACCACAGAGGGTCCACTGCTCTTACCATAAATCTTGAAGGCGTATATGGTCTTGAGCTCTCTGGGTGCAGTCTCACAGAGTGCAGAGAACATGTCCACAAAGTCGGTGAAGCTGAGGCTCCCCTGCCCGTCCTCCGAGAACGTCTCCACGATCCGGTCTCTGAATGGGTTTTCCTGAAAGAGTACCGCAACTGTTTGTTCCAAGTCTCTTCAGGCACATGCTACACATATGCAAGGACAGGCTGTGGGCCATTCTCAGGAGAATGATTGCTACTGGTCAAGCCTGAAAAACACATCGGGGGTCTGCGCATCCACGCTGATACCCAGTACTTTGTGTGTGTGTGTGTGTAGATGGATTTGTGTGTGTGTGTGTGTGTTGGTATGAGTCCAAGGATGTGTTGGCTGGACCTGGCCGTGTTAATGAATGTTTAAGTCTGGAGGTCAGATTTGCTGTGATTTGCAGCACCGAGGGGGTTTGGTGCCAGCTGGACTCCAGCTCCGGTCTACAAACCATCAGTCACACGCAACCAGGCCGGGACGTCCCGAGCCTGTCATGGGCCTAGCCAGAGGCTACTGACTCTGTCCTGCGTGTGTGTGTGTGTGTGTGTGTGTGGGTCAAGACACTAAGGGGCTTGGCAAAGATCGATGCTACGCTGTGATGCCAGGAGAAGCCAAAACACAGGCTGTAGATCAAGGATGGGCCACATTGTGGGTGGGGTGGTTATGCAAAGCGGGTGAGGAGTGATTAAGATTTAGTAAAGGTCAACAGTAACTGGAGTGCGCCATCCACTAGTAAACCAAGGTATTACAGTTTTTGCGCCCATATTGAAACTACTCGAGGGGCCGGATTCAACTGCCCTCAGGGCCGCATCTGGCCCAGAGGGCCGTACTTTGCCCACACCTCCTGGGAGCGGCAGACAGTGGGTGATTACTGATCTACAGATGATATGATATTGATGAATCAAGATGGCTTCCTCTCTGGTTTCCTGGTTGGTGTCCCTGAGCACTCCTACCTTCAGCTCTGGCATGCTGACAATCAGGGCCGGCGGCAGCCTGACGTCTGGGTTGTTGGTGTAGTCGAGTGGCACTAAATGCGGAGCCAGCTCACGATATCGACCGTGTAACCTGCAACACACAGAGCAGCCGGCCGGACAGCGAGTCACACACACACAGTCACACACACACACATTGATCTGTCCCTGGAGAACAGGGGTGGAGGAGTGTGTGAAAACAGTGCAGCGGGAAACTGACGTGACTCTCTGCCATCGAGAAGTCAAATATCATCAGGGGTGTTGAGATAATGTACATTGTTGACATTCTCACTGGGCAGTTAGTGGGACTGAGCTACTACAGTTTGTCCAAACACTTGCTGGCATCAGCAGATATTTGTCAGAGGGCACAAAATACGTGTAAATAAATAGTAAATGTTGTTGTTTTACGTGTGGCACAGCAGCAGTGATTAAACAGGGCACAGTGAATCAAATTTAGAACGACGGCTAAACCTTTAATGACTCGTGTTTTATATCACATCCTATTTCAGTTGCCATTTTCTTTCAACTTTATATATTTTAGTTGTTAATCATTTGAAGTTCAATGGACCTAAACTATTAAATCCTTATTGGCGTCCATCAACATTCATCTGCGGCGAGTCCGACGCTCAGAAAAACCACCGTAGGCCCGCGTTGATGCCCAGCCCTGATGGGAGGGAAGGAGAAACGGATGGATAGGAGGCTAAATGAAGGTAGGGAGAAGTGGGCCGGCTAACGAAGAGAGGATTTAGGAATCAGCTGTGCCAGCAGCTGGCAGCGGTCCAGCCTTCATTACGCCGCCACGAGTCTTAATAACGCACATAAGTCTGACTCAGCCGCGACATCATAACCCTGACCTCCTGCACCGCCCCGCCGCAAAGGGCCCAGGCCAGCTAAACAGGTAGACCTCAGGCCTCCATAAAAAATACCACTGTGCAAATGGAAAAATGACAAGTTGTAAAAAGTCCTCTTCACTGGATTTGAAGGCGTGTCTGCCTCACGCTGTTCCCCACAGTCGCTCCAAAGGCTACTTGGCTGGTCGAGGACGCCTCGGGTTATGTAAGTGCTCAGCATTTCCAAAAAAGCAGAGAGCAGAACCGGAGCTCGTTTCTCAGAAAGGCTCGTTACTGTCATGTGAACTTTCAGCACACAGAAAAGAAAATGGGAGGATAAAATGCCACAAATGGGCAGTGAACTCACCGGAGGATTTCTTTCCGTGTGAAGAAGGTGCAGTCCTGCATAACGACAGACAGACAGACAGACAGTCAGTCAGGTGGATGAGTCAGAGAGGAAGAGTGCTCCTCTCTCTCACTTTTCTGAACTCATTTCTTCACTTCTCTGTCCCTCTTTATCAGACCTCACTCCTCTGGTCCACCCGCCTTACATTCTTTTTATTTCTCCTCTATTGTAACACGCCTCTGTCTAATCTGTTACACTCCATTACGGCAGAAAATTTCCCGTATCTTCATTGATGCCCAGTTAATTACTCCCCTCTCCCTCCTCCTCCTCCTCCTCCTCTCCAGCCTGTCTCCCCACTAAGTAAATTTATCAAACTGACAATCTGCTATACAAACACCGGCAAAAGGTTCGGAATGGCGGTTCGCGTTCACCTGAAAGGCCTCCAGCTGTTCCTCGGTGAAGGTGGTCTGCTTGTTGCCCATCCTGGCCCACACACCGCCGCATCACAGCGCAACTTCCTGCCGCTCCGCGTTCATCCAGGACGAGCCGCCTCCGGCATCCATGCCCTTTATTGGCCAAAAAAGACGCTGTAGTCACTCAAAAGATGCCATGCAGCGCGCCGGTTTTTCCTCCGTTCTTTCGGCAGTGGGAAAGATGATATTTTGCATTCTTTACGCATTAAAGGGTGGCGGAGTGGGTACCAGTCTGGTGCCTTCATGAACAGCTCGGAAATCTAGAGACCGTGGCGGCTCGCGTGAAAATTATGTAACAGCGCAAAGCCAAAATATCAACCCGACTTTAAGATTTTATAAAACGGAGATTTAAGAGGTTATTAAAAGAAAACGACCATGATGGGTGGTCAATTTGGATAACAACTCTGTTATTTTTAATTATCAATCATATTTTTATGATTATGATCATTATTTTATAGTACATACCAGAAAGCATCACAGCGTACTGCAGATTGTAAAATTCAATGACTGAAGTTAATCACGCCATTTTTATCGTCATATCGTGTGTGAATCATACTCTAAGAGTTTTGGTGGTGATGCAGTGCATCACAAATTTAAATATCGATCCGCAGATGAATTATATTAGCCAAAGCACAGTCTATGAACACCCAACACTAAGTCTGCTATGGCGCTTAACAACAACAACAAAAAAAACACCGTTAATTATTTCCAACCGTACCTGAATGCATCAGTGTGGTTAATTGACGACGCAGGGCGCCTTAGCTGCAGTTCGCACACAGAAACTTGGTGGCGCCGTGTGGGCACAAAGAGAGACGGCAATTATACGGTTTACATCAACAAACATATGGGCAATAGCATGTCAAATGAAAAAACATTGAACAAAAGAACATTCTAATGAAAGCTGTTGAAGATTTCCCAAATATATATCGGGCCATTCAACTCAATTTGATATTTTCCGTTTTTCTTCCAGGTTCTGCTGAGAAAAAAACTTCTGCAATGTATCTCAAGTATGGCAACCCGCTGTTGCGTGCTGATGTCACGCATGCGCTAATGACGCCACCCGTTTCCGGCAGGCACAGACAAAGATCCTGTATTGTGATCTTGGGGATAACTCGGACCTCTCCAAAAGTATCTCAACGTTCTTAGCTAGTGGGCTGCGCCCTGATTTAAGCGAACCCATTTTCACACATTAATCTTACAACATTGAGAGACACGGTTTTACGGCTCACTACTTTGCTAGAGCCATAATTCTGTCGACTATTGACGTCCAGGTGTAAGCAACTGGGAAATCAAATATCACAAAACTAACAAGGGCTCAAAGATTTTCATATGTTGATGATGGAAGGTGATATAACTTTTCATTTCAACTATTATATTTCATCTGTTGTTTGCGTCGAGACGAACACCACAATGTACTTTCATATGGGAGAGGCTTCGTGCATTACGCTCTTTGGCCTCGATTCCTCCGAGGCCTTCACGTCGAGTGTCGATCTTTTCGATAGACGATCTTTGGCGACACCCACACCCGGCAGTGCGGCTCAGCCTTCCTCAGCAGCACCATGTCGAGCAGCGTGTGGAGGTCAATGGTAAGAAAGATGGAGAAGTAACCCTCAAAGCTGTCTGACGATGGATGAAATGACTCGCTGTCACGTTTACCCTCTGAGCTGAGGTGTTTAAGTAACCCGCTGGTGCGGCTCTGTCCGTAAACTTTGCTGGTCAGGGCCGTGAGCTAGCAAGCTAGCGGCTGCCTGCGTGTCCTTCAGCCTGACTCTACTGTGACAGAACAGTAAAAGCCCTTTTTAGTACATATAGGAATTGAATTATTTTGTGAGGACGAAGAATTTCAAATGTTTGTCTCTTTAGATAAAATCGTCGTGTCTTTATGATGCCATGTTTTATCAGCCAATACTTAGCCGATTGGGACAATCCGAGTATGAGATCCTCTTCACAAATGTATAAATTCACAGTCAATGGTTATGATTAAACTACTCTTTGAATTGTGGTCAAATGGCAAGATAAACCTCATTTCTTAAGACCCATCTCCGACTGGCTTCCATTAATTTTGATCTGTATAATTTTAAAGGGAGATATGTTACTCAGATATAGCATAGTTCTCTGTGAAGTAATTTTCCAGAATTCGGCAAAACTAAATCCAGTTCTTAACAATAATAAATCAATACTAGCCCTCACACGTGAATGACAATTGATGAGAACTCGTGAATTTCTCTTCAGGCAGCAGTTGTGATGCTGTAAGTACTGTGACTGAGATCACAGCTAGATTCGATTTCCTAGAGAGGCTCATTACTAGAGCAATAGACAAAGATGTAGTCAGAGTCAGACATAAGCTCTAATATAGATAAAGTAGTTAGCTCTGGCTGTCAGCAGAGTATATATCAGCAGAATATAAACTAGGTAGTTAGCTTTGGCTATCAACAGAGTGTAGATGTTTGAACCCAAAGATGTTTGATTCAAGGGGAATGTATGACCTCTGTATTGTCTCCCCCAGTTGTCCCCGATGGTTCGGGTGATGAAGAGGTCCCCTCTGTCTTCAACCTCAGTGTCCAGAGGGGTGAGTATGACGTGGCCTTTAAACTGCGGAGATGCATTGCTTAAACCTGCATTGTTTGAAAGACCGAACCCGATCACAGGAACAGCTCTCAGAGCCTGACAACATTCGGAGTGGATTATTGACGGTCCTAATGGCCTGATAATCTGTTCTGCCTCCACAGATGCAGACACAGACTGTCACATTGATTCCTGGTGATGGAATCGGACCAGAGATCTCAACTGCTGTCATGAAGATCTTTGACGCTGCCAAGGTGAGTGAGGGGAACTTGACTGCTTGGTGGCAGTGTGTCTCTTTGACCTTAAACTAAGTCTCTCTTTACTACAGGCTCCAATCTCATGGGAGGAGAGGAACGTCACTGCGATTAAAGGTCCGGGCGGCAAGTGGATGATCCCGCCTGACGCCAAGGAGTCTATGGACCGCAGCAAGATCGGCCTGAAAGGTCTGGCTCTTAATTTTGACCTGTCCCACTGAATCCTCAAGCAGCTCGCTTACCATTTAAACCCCCGGCAGGTCCATTGAAGACGCCCATCGCCGCAGGCCACCCGTCCATGAACCTCCTGCTCAGAAAGACCTTTGACCTTTACGCCAACGTGCGTCCCTGCGTCTCCATTGAGGGTTACAAGACCCCTTACACAGACGTCAACCTGGTGACCATCCGCGAAAACACAGAGGGAGAGTACAGCGGCATTGAACACGTGGTGAGCACACAACACTCTGCATCACACTCTTCTTTTCCCTCAAGAACGATGATGACGGAACTTGTTAACGGACCATCAACAGGGTAAATAGAGAAATATTTGTACTTTAGACTGGCTGCTTGAATGTCTTTGTGGTCTTTGCCTCCTTCACTACTGCAGGCGGCCGGAAAGAGACGTAACATATTCTCAGCAAGGTTGCTAATGGTCAGATAAGGGCAGAGCTCATGCAAGCTTCTGGATTAAATATTGATGAGATCCAACTAAAATACAAAACTGAAGGAAGCCAGCTGCCAGACTGGAGCGGATCAGGTTGCTCCAACTGTTAAAGTGGCACAACAGGTGGTGACATCACGTCTCAGTCTGGATTTCTCCCTTGCTCCCTGCTGCAGATTGTGGAAGGTGTGGTGCAGAGTATCAAACTGATCACAGAGGACGCCAGCAGACGCATCGCCGAGTACGCCTTCGAGTACGCCAGGAACAACCAGAGAAACAGCGTGACTGCTGTCCACAAAGCCAACATCATGTAGGACTCCTGCACCAGCTGACACTCGACCAATCATGCTAGCTAAGCCATGCTTATCTCAGCTGAATACAGCCTCCCTCACAACAACATCAAGACATCAATTAAAACACTGATTACACTCCAAATTAAATGTGAAACACCTTTTCAGCTTTCATCAGTGAATTGGTGAAGCAGTCCTGTCAAACTACTGTGATGACTAATGTGAATTATACTGTGCAAATATGTTTGTCCATTCTTCTCACTCGCTTTTTCCTCGTGTGTGTGCGTGTTTAGGAGGATGTCTGATGGTTTGTTCCTCAGAAAATGCAGAGAAGTTGCAGAAAACTTCAAGGACATAAAGTTCACGGAGATGTACCTGGACACCGTTTGCCTTAATGTAAGTCGTGGTTTAATTCATGTTGACCTAAAGCTCAACAGCTAGAATTGAGTCTTAGCTAAGCAACAACACACTTAGTCAAAGTCTCCATGCTTTAGCTGATCTCCTGTTGTCTCCTGCTCTCTTGTGGCCTCTCAGATGGTCCAGGATCCCACCCAGTTTGACGTGCTGGTCATGCCCAACCTGTACGGTGACATTCTGAGGTCAGCATCTGCACCGCACACCTCCTGCTATCTCTCCGCTTCATCCCAGATTGTAGTGATTCATAATGCGGCAGATCTAAGTGACCTTGCCTCCGTGTGTTGCAGCGACCTGTGTGCCGGTCTGATCGGCGGCCTCGGCGTCACTCCCAGCGGCAACATCGGCGCGAACGGCGTCGCCATATTTGAATCGGTTTGTATTTTACTCTGCCTAACATTGCGAGTGATGTTACTAAGATTGATTGTTGTTCTCTGAGCCACATTTCATATGCAATCACTGTGTAACCATCATGCCAATTGGACTCTGGGTGCCCGCAGGTCCACGGCACCGCCCCCGATATCGCCGGCCTGGACATGGCGAACCCCACTGCCTTGTTACTGAGCGCCGTCATGATGCTGAGACACATGGGCCTGCACGCCCACGGCCAGAGGATTCAGACGGCGTGTTTCGACACCATCAGAGACAAGAAGGTCGGTGCACGTCTGTCCTCGCTAATGTGCATCATTCCTTAAATGGCCAGCAGATGGCGCCTGTGCAGATCCCTGTCAAAGAAAATCTGAGGCCATTCAAGCAGCTTGCACGAAGATTTTTTGGATTTTTTTTTCAGTTTAAAAACGAGATATACGCATTTATTTTTACATCTGTGTGACCAGGAGTGCTGCATCTGTTTGGTTCTCAGGTTCTTACCAAAGACCTGGGCGGTAACTCCAAATGCTCCGAGTTCACGGCTGAGATCTGCCGCCGGGTTCAGGATCTGGAGTGAGGGAAGCGGAGGAGACAGAGCTGCTGTGGGACACCAGAGAGTTTCCATGAGATCCCATCCAAGCAACGCCAAACTGACACGCACACACTGGTCTTATACTCCTGTGCTGCAGGAAGGCGCTCTGTTTACTCGATGGGTTAGAATCACATATATCTACTTAAGAATTCACAACAGAAACATTTCCACAGATATTCCACAATTCTGAGTGAAGATGACGGGACACAGTGTGGAACAGAGACGTCGGTGTCTCTGCCGATGTTACTTATCAGCAATCTGGTAACCTTTTCCAACCAACAGAACGTCACTGTCAGAGAAACTTAACGCACAACATATCACATGACCAACACGGAGGGACAGCAGGAGCGTGACTGATAATAATAATGATGATGATGGTGATTCTATCTGTGCTCCGCTTGTGTTACCTGAGCAGTCTGGATAACATATTTTTTTAACTGTAAATCACTGGCGGCTTTAAATGTTCTCGTATTTATTGTTTCTACTGCCTGTCACCATTGCTTCAGATTCAAATACACAGAAATAGACTACTCAGTCAGAATCTGATGTTTTATTGAGTGTCACTGCACAAACATCAACTAATTGTTTATGTGAGATATATTAACATTGATCAAATTAGATTTACAAGGATGTTAATGTAACTGCAGCAGCTCTTCACAATCTAAATCGAATTTGTAGTCCACCTCTAAATATTTAATGCAACGCTGTCAACAGATATTTTAGTCTTTTTTGGTCATTCCAGGCGACTGTCACATGACCTGATCTTTATTTTAGCGTCGCGAAAGTCGCTGAAACTGTGAAATAACAGGAAAAAGGCGGAGACCATGAAAATCGTCAAACCTGGCAACCCAGAGTGCCGCTCCCCTCCGTGTACGAGCCGTCACAAGAACGCGCCTCCCTCAGCCTGATGTCTACTCAAAATACACTTACAGGAAATGGATGATATGTGACTTTCAAATTAAGACTCAAAATCCAGCCAGCGTCATGGTCATTTTTTTGACATTCAGTGTTTCTTTATGGTTAAATCGTAAACAAACATTTTTGCCACAAATCGTGCAGTGAAACACAACTAATGACTATTACATCAACTAAAATATGCCAATCAAATCTATCTAGAGGGACAGCTCCATAATGAAGTACAGTGCAGCAAGCTCCGAGAGGCGTATTTCGTGTTAAAAAAAATCAAGTTATTTCTCGATAGTTATATTTTTTATTACTTTGGTCAACGGTTTTACCGAATGGATAAGGGATCTGATGTTAGTCGTGGTGTGGAGGTTCACCAGTCACAGCATCACCGCAACCTTGTTGATCCTGATGCCGGTTTTGATCCTCCATTGACGTCTCCAATGGACCCACGTGACAGTATTTTAATTTGAATCTCTCTCCCGGAGGTATAGTGCTGCTCACGCCGTGTAACTTGACGCAGTGTCTTCCTGTGGGTGCTGGGCACGGAGCAGAAGCGGCGGAGAGCAGCAGCGCTCCCAGCGGGCCCCCGGCGCATCACGGACAGCCCGAGGACGCGGGACGCCCCGGCACGCCGACACTCGGAGAGATGGCCAAAACCTACGACTACCTGTTCAAGCTGCTGCTGATCGGGGACAGCGGCGTTGGGAAGACGTGTCTGCTATTCCGCTTCAGCGAGGACGCCTTCAACACCACCTTCATCTCCACCATCGGTGAGTCCGCGCGGACGTCAGCGCGGAGTTTGACAACGGCGGCGGCACAGGGTGGGACGGAGAAACTGGCCGCTTGCGCTTATCGCGATTATATCTCGGTTAGAGTAACAGGCGGGAACACCCCGGAGTGTTTTGTCAAGGAGTGTACTGCAGTAATGACTCGATGTGTACCACAGAGGTACTGAGGAAGTAGTTCATCAGTACTAGCTTTCTTGGGGGGATATATACAGTATATATGGTGGAGCTGAGTTTTCATGGCGCATGTGTAGGATTTAGTTCAGCCCAACTCGCAAACTTCAGGAAAATGGTACAAATCATATCAGTCATATATCCACGGCCAGACTTCTGCCCGTCAGATACAATTAGATGAGGACGAAACAAGTGTGAACCCAGACAAGGCTGAGATGTTTGAGAATAGCTGACCAACTCTGAGACGTCAGCCGGGCAGAAACATGGATGAACTTTCACCCCTGAGTCCTTAAGTGCTGCGAGGTCAATGATTAAAACTGTGACATGGCTCACAAATCATCAGAGGCTGCATATGTTGGCGTAATAGTTGTTTAAGCGCCGCACCAAGTACCTGCCAAGGTCCATCCACGTGGGCCGTGAAGCTCCAAGTCACACATGTGTGGAGAACTTCACCTAGATAAGGAGGAGGAGGGAGCTCAGATCGATGATGAAATACTGGGGCACCTGTGGCTTAATTAGGCAACATTGTGGGTGAAATTGTGAATAAAATTGAACTGTAGGCTTGGTGATGTGTCGAAAATGCAATCACGCCTCAGAATGGAGGGAATGTGAGCGATGGAGAGGCCGCCTGTTGTTCCAGGCGTCGCTCACAATGTCTCACTGTGCTTGAAGTGTGAGAGGGGACGAGCGGACGGAGAGGTCAAAGGTCAAACCAGGCAACACCTTTGTCGTAGAGGTAGACAAGAAGTGGGACAACTCTGTCTCTGTCTCGGTCTCTATGTCTTCCTGTGCGTCACAGTGAGCACAGCATCACTCCCCTGTCTTCCTGCCGAAACAGGAAGTGGGGACTCGCTCTCTGCTGCCACAGACGCACAACTTTGCACACGCAGCTGCACTTTTTTGTTTCGTCGCCCTGCCTCTGTGTGTGTGTGTGTGTGTGTCAGTACGTCACGCCGCTAAACGCTAACAAATCAAGAGCAAACCGCCAAGAGCAGCGAGCGTGGTGCGTCAGATGCGTGTATAGATTCGTGACCCCCCTGACCCTTGCTGCCCAACACCCTCCCTCACTCCCGCCCCCCACACACACACACACGCACACACACACTCACACACACACATAAACACGCACACAGCCCGAGCTGCTGGGAAAGCAGCTTGGTTGAATGTTAAATGAACTCCCACAATCGTCCATCGCGGCGGCTGGACAGAAGCAGCTCTGTTAGCAGGCCGGTGGCGGTCTGCTGAGAGTCAGCTGACCTCTGTGTGTGTGTATCTGTGTATGTGTGTGTGTGTGATATGGATGTGGGAAGAGCCCGTACGGCCCCCTCGTTTGGACGCCACATCGGAATGTCATTGTGCGTCTGTGCCGTCCGCGGCCTTCCCGCCTTAAACCGGGTCGTCACAGCGCCGCCGTCACCGAGCGGAACTGACCAAACACTTGTCAAACACATTTCATGGAAACGACGAAATTTGCCGAAATGATGCAATATGCATGAGTGTGTGAGTGGTGCCGAGATGCATTAGTAGGGAACCGCTACAGTGCTTTCACTCCTGTGTGTG
>OMPJ01007372.1:31010-49080 GCA_900312935.1 Carapus acus | reverse complement strand
TCTCTCTAATTCTTGTTTTTTCTCCTCAATTTTTTCTTTCGCTGCAGTTCAGTGTCGTGTTTCTGAGCAGTCCCAGTGAGAGTTCAGTGTTCTAATACACATAGAACATATGGACGGTTCTCGGTATTTGTGTGTGTATGTGTAGGTGTGTGTATCCCAGGTAACAAACCCTCATGGACACACTGTGGGACTGGATCCTCCACATGTTACAGTATTTTCAGATATGTGTGTGTGTGTGTGTAATGTGTATCCGGTAATAAAGGGGCCAGAGAGTTTCCCTGTATGTGTGTGTGTGTGTGTGTGTGTGTGTGTTCCCGCACAGGGGTCAGCGTTTTAAGGGCGTTTGTCACTTCCTGTGACATCACCTCCTGGTTTCTTTTGTCTCTTTCCTCGTCCAGGGCATCATGTTGGTGTACGACATCACCAAGGAAAATTCCTTCGACAACATCAAGAACTGGATACGAAACATCGAGGAAGTACGACACACACACACAGACGCACACACAAACAACATGTGGTCTTGTTATTTTGATGCAGACGTTCCAGTTTAATGTGTGTGTAGTGACATTGTCGTCGTCTCTGATCTCTTATCAGTTTGTCATCAAGTCACATGACTGCATGAATAAATGCAAACGCAAACACAACAATCAAGTTTGGCACAATGCTGCCACCTAGTGGACATATTAGAAAATATCACGAGATTCCTCAAAAACAGATTTGATATGAACACAGCAGCGAAAACATGAATGATAGTTGTTCTTACTTCCTCTTCACCATCTTCTCCAATCGGCTCAGCCTCTCACTCTCATGTCTCCATCTTTGTTCGCCTCCTGAGCTGTAGTTGAAGCTCTTGACCAAATGCGTCCGTGTGTGTGTGTATGTGTGTTTTTGCAGCACGCCTCCTCAGACGTGGAGCGTATGATCCTGGGAAACAAATCTGACATGAACGACAGGCGGCAGGTGTCCAAGGAGCGAGGAGAGAAGGTCTGCAGGCCCAAAAGTAAACATTCAGACTTGGCTCAGACATTTCTGACGAACCTCACCTGTCTGTCTGTCTGTCTTTCTGTCTGTTCACACAGTTGGCGATAGATTACGGGATTAAATTCTTGGAGACAAGCGCCAAATCCAGCATCAACGTCGAGGAGGTGAGCCTGCAGCCCGAAGCTCTGCTGGTTTCCGCTGCACCTCTCCAGACGTTGCAGGCTAATAAGTGTTTCTCCTCCTTATTTGTCCCTCAGGCCTTCTTCACTCTGGCTAAAGACATAATGATTCGGCACAACAGGAAAATGGTGAGTTTAACTCTCCTCCCTCCTCAGCTGTGTGCATTTGCAAATGACAGTGGAAAATAAAGCCCTGCTTGGTGTAAAACTACTAAAATAAATCATCAGTTGTTGGTGGCAATAATCGCTGCGCTTGCTAATGCATCACCTGCGAAATCAAAGAAATATTTTTGCTTTAATTGGTGCTTAACTTGGAAAAGTTTGCTGAAATAACGGCAGGACTTTGTGTCTTCATCTTTATTTCCTCCAGAACGACAACAATCAGCCAGGCGGCGCCGGCCCAGTGAAAATCACGGAGAGTCGCAGCAAGAAGAGCTTCTTCCGGTGCAGCCTGCTGTAGGCGGAGCCTGGAGAGGGACCGCCCACTGCCAGCACAGTCGCTCCATCGCTTCAGCAAAAAAACGCGGCAAACTGGGCCGAAGGACAGAACAGAGTGAAGTGAGGGAGGAGACGCCTTTCTGCCTTTTCTCCATCTCAGTCGCCGAGACGTTGTCACGCGCCTCGGACATGTTTTCACATTTTCTGCTGGTTTTACTCTTTTTTTCCCCCACTTATCTGCCAGCAGAGGGCGCAAGAGTGGAAACAGTGGCCTTTTTTTGCGTGTTCTGCAGGAGTCACAGTCACAGGCAATGAACGCTCGAGTCTGGCGACGGCTGAAGATGAACGAGTCATATGACAGGAAACGCGTGGGCTGGTTTTTCTTCTTTTTTACAGCGAGGCTGCAGTGACGCCAGGTTGAAGCGTCCGCAGGTGTCGCCTCATGTCGCCTCGACTGTTTTTTTGTGTTTTGCAGCACTGGAGTGAGACGGAGTGAAATGTGAAGAGCAAATGTGAATGATGGAGTGAGCGACGGAGGTGTGGAGCTGCCGCAGAGCTCGGCTGAGATCAGCAGGGCTCAGCCGAGCTCCAAGTCCATTATTCACACAGATTTGGGTTGTAATTCATGAAGTGATTAATTACATTTCCACTTATCACACAACGGCCGCTAATGCACCAAAAGATACTAATGTGCAAACATGACAGGCGTAAATATTTCTAACAAACGGATTTCAGTCATTATTGTTTTGATTTCGAGCTGCCTTTAATTTGAAAGTCGTAGCGTGAGCAAATCCAGAGTGGCTCAGGCGGACGAGTGAACTTCCAAAATAACAAACATGGTGATGATGGAGGGAAAAAATTATGTGTTGTAAATGCAGCATATTATCAGATGTGTAAAGACCAAATAACATTATAACATTTAAGAAATCTTCCTTCTATTGCCTGCAAAAATTCCGATTGTATCATCTAGATGGGAACGTATCTACTCACATGTATGATAAGTGCAAATGTAAAGTATTGATAATCGTTAACCACCATGCTGGGAGCACCACGTCCACACACACACACACACACACACACTCACGCATACACACACACACACGCACGCATACACACACACGCACACACACACACACACACAGACACGGTCCCTTGCGGTGTTGGGCATTCTGTGTGGGTGTGTGTGTGTGTGTGTACGCTGCCCTTATTTTCCTGGTGTGTCAATGCAGACTTTATTTTTGTATTTCAGCTCTATGTGTGTGTGCACGAGTGTGTGTGTGTGTGTGTGAGGATAATTTGTTACAGAATGTGATACTTGTTTCGTGTGCAGCATTTCACACACACAGACACACACGCGTGTGTGTGTGTATGAGTGTGTGTGTGTGTGTGTGTGTGTGTGTGTTATAGCAGATAACTGACCTCTTTACCTTTTCAGTCTATGTGAACTGAGTTTAACATTAGCTGATTTTTTTTTCTTTAAAAAAAAAAAAAGGGTCATCTTAATTTGTGATTCCTGGATATAAAACAAACTAAGATTTTTCCTATCAATGTTTTACCATTTGGTTTATTTCAAGAAGATAGTTGAGGATTCAGCTTGTGTCCGGTGTAGCTTAGCCCTAAATTGACAGATAGATAACAATGTTTTTTTATTATTGTTTTTATCATCTAAAAAGAAAAATGTTTATTTGCAGAACGAACAAACTAACATGATAATTTTCTTATTTCTACACATTTTTGAAAAGGGTTGTTTTTGAATTTTTTTATCTGTGGTTCAGTCTACAATCCAGTGTGGCAGTATTGTGTGTTTGTGTGTGTGTGTGTGTGTGTGCGCGTGTGTGCGTGTGTGTGTGGGGTCCATCCCTCCTAAGGGTGCTTCTGACATCTTTGTTCCACTGATTATACCATTTAATGATGAGATTCTTATTTAATATTTGGACAGAATTGGTCAATATTCACCGCCTGTTGGCTGATTTGTTTCATAGCAAAGCACATTTTTGTAGAGATTTATGGCTGACAAAGCAAATATTAACGGCAAAGAGTCTCAATCATTCGCAAAATGGCTTTTTGTCACGTTGCCTTAAAATGTTTTTTATTTTCGACGTGAATGTACGTTCCATTAATGTTCATATTTGTGTCATGTCTTGTAACATTTAAGGGTTTTAGTCGCCTCACGTCACTCCGGGTTCATGTGTGTCTTTCCAAAATGCCTTTTAAAGCCTTTTCATAATATTTCCAACAATATATTGATGTTTTCCTGTCAGTTTGTGAGTCAAGTCATGACAAAAGCTGCAGCGTTTGTTAGAGAATCTGGTGTTTGAGGGGGAAACGGGGCCACTTGTGGCTGGATTCTGCCGCTGAAATGTGAAACATTTGCTCGGTGTGTGAACGCAGCTGCAGCACAGCACAGCGCCACCCTCCTCTCACTTTGTGCTCCTGCACTTTGTAGGTTTTCATAAAATGTTCTATGCAAATACACTCATTGTGACTGCAAACTGAAAAACGCATCTTTTCATTTCCCAGTTTCTTTTTCATTTCTCTGCCCGGAAATGGAACTCTGTGTGTGTGTGTGTGTTGCCAGCTCAGATTTCTGCCATGAATTTGATTTTTAACAGAGATTTATGGTTTCAGATGATTGATCTAAGGACAGCCATAAGGCGAGCTAGCGAGCTTTGCGTGGAAAAGAAATTCAAGAATACCAGATGAACCTTTATCACAGACTTTCTATCTAAATTTCCTCGATATTTCTCCTCCTGTTTTGTGGATAAGACCATAAAACGGGACAAATCCCGTGATGCTGTGTGGGTGTAATTGAGTAGAGCAGCTGTGATGGCAGACGTCAGCTTCATCAAGTGAGGCCGAGCAACAACATACCCACTGTGAAGATGCACAGAGGAAAATGCAAAGATGATTTTAAACCGGCAGAAACAGTTGCAGAGAAGAAATCGGAGTTTGAGAAAAAACGGCTGCTGTGATACTTTCATGGGACGAGGTGGCCGAGTGGTTAAGGCGATGGACTGCTAATCCATTGTGCTCTGCACGCGTGGGTTCGAATCCCATCCTCGTCGAGATGTTTCAGTTTTGGATGATAGCAATAGCATAGCACGAGACATTAGCTCAACCGTTGCTCCTCAAAATCAGAGGTCGGGTCCTTACTCTCCAGTCTGTTTCTCAGTTTTTTGTGTTGTTGACCGTCGGATGTGGCTAGCAGTTGGCTAACTCTCCATTCTCCAAGATAGCAGAAACTGGTCTATCATTTTAAAGTAATCTACAACATTTTAGCGGTCAACACACACACTGAATGACGAGGAAGTGCTTGTAAAGCTGCAAATGCTAAAGCGAACCAACACTTACTACTAGCTACACCTGCTAGCCAAAAGTCTTAGTGACGATTCAGCACAACAAAGTGCGCAGATTGAACCAAAACAGCGCTGCAACCTGAAAAAAACAGCACCACAACCGTCTTTTGTCCCCGCCTCTGTTGGCCATTCTCTTATTTTGAGCCCAGTGGTCCTGATGTAGGTTTACCTTCAATCACCATTTATTAAATCTCCCTCCATTAAAGAGCACTGCCCCTGGCCCAGTAATCCCGATTATGGAGTGAAAGCAGAGGCAGAAGGACACGGCGTGGCAGCGTGCAGGACGTGCCCACGGTCTGCTGAGCAGGCAGGAGATGTCAGCTGGAGCCAAACGACAGCGGACTCCAGGATGATGACTGAGGAGAAGTGAAGAGCCAGGGATCAACAGAGAAGGAGAACATGGAGGGCAAAGGTCTCATGGCGAAGAGGGTGTCCAACGGCTCCTTCAAACGCTCCTCGGTCAAACGCAGCGCCTCCTCTAGCTCGCAGAAGGTAAGAGCGGCGTGAGCGTTGGCTCCTCAGCGGCTAGTTTATGGACTCAGTGAGTTAATTATCGTTATTGTCAGGTATTGTTGGTCCCACAACTGTGGTGCTATGGAATAATACAACAAAATATGTTGGAATCGAAACGTGACTTATTCGACAGGATTCCTTCCCTGCTTACTGTCTGACGTCGACTTATAACTGAATTTCAAAACAATGTTTTTAGTTTTTGCCTTGTGTTTACACATTAAGACCTGTGTAGTAAGACGTCAACATTCTCTGTATTTGACTCATATGTGTTCTCTAGATTCCTCCAAAAACAGGCTTGTGGTGTGTGTGTGTGTGTGTGTGTGTTCCCAGATGAGCCTGCCAATACTGGTGATGCTCTTTCCCCTCACAATGATCAAATGTTCATGAGACGCGATTTTAATCCTCCATTATGGAGAGTGACTGAATATATTTCCCAAAGTGCAGACAGATAATCACACACACACACACAGCTGTGTGTACCGCCATTACAACTTTATGGATTAGAAACATCCTCAAGCACACACACACAAGCGGCTACACACACACACACATACCCGCCGAACCGAGGCAAAGAGGATTTGATGTAATGAGGAGTTAAAATATGCAAAGTTCTATTAATTAATGAATTAGAAGGATCTGTTTAAGCTGTAGCAGATTGCTGGTTTTAATTTCAGAGGTTAATTAGAAACACATGAGGCCACATACAATTACTTTTCCGCTTTTAAGACTAACCACAACCATCGATGATCAGCGATGTTTCCAATGGAAACGGATTCAGGGGAATCGTTTTCACAGACCTTTTTTGACCTCAAGATTTGTTTGGTTCCATATCTCGAGGGAGTTTGGCGTTCATGGTTGGACAACAGAAATGAGTCAGTGATCGTGTTCAATGTGTTTCATTGTGTTTCAAATGTTTGGCACCTCACCTGAGATATCTATGATACAGGCAGTATTGAGCAAGCCTGTGTTCTCTTATCACAGATTCACAGAGCCTGGATTGAGAGAACCTTCCAGAAACGGGAATGTATCCAGATTATCCCCAGCAAAGATGCATCCAGGTATGGAGAACATCCTCTAGACCCCCAAACCCAAAAGTGCTCCACGTTGAGGTGTAAAAATACTTATTCCAGCACTTAGACACGCCCCTAGAAACATACCTGAGATGGTGTGAAGCTTCTGACCTTCAGTCTGAAGCCAAACACACCACCTGTGGTCTCTAATGAGGCTTTAATCTCGGTGAGGTTGTTGATCCTCCTGTTTCCAGGTGTAGCTGCGGCCAGTTGGTGGCGCAGCATCCTCCCATTCCACTGGGGAGGAAAGAGGAGAGCGTTCCCCTGATTCAGCTGGAGGCCCAACCGCCTGAGCGCTGGACCGCCCTCAAACACACCCAGACCTCCCCCACCGATGCCTACGGTATCGTGGAGTTCCAGGGAGGAGGACTCATCAACAAGGCGATGGTACTGGGCTAGCTCAATGTGCCAAGAGATGATTAAGTGTCTCTCTGGAGCAAATATATTAAGAAATGTCCTTGTCTGTCTTCTTGTCCATCTCCGCAGTACATTCGAGTTTCCTTCGACTCCAAACCCGACCAGCTGCTCCAGCTGATGGTGAAGGAGTGGCAGCTGGAGCTCCCGACGCTGCTCATCTCTGTCCACGGGGGCCTGCAGAACTTTGACCTCCCTCCAAAACTCAAGCAGGTGTTTGGGAAAGGTCTGATCAAAGCTGCTGTGACCACGGGAGCCTGGATCTTCACCGGTGGTGTCAGCACAGGTAGGAAAGCCTCGCTACCAATAGAGGAGATAAAAACACTACCTGCAATGAATCTTCCATCCCTGACGTCTGTGGTCCCACAGGGGTGATCCGACATGTAGGAGATGCGTTGAAAGATCATTCGTCCAAGTCCAGGGGGAAAGTGTGTGCCATCGGTATTGCCCCGTGGGGGATCATCGAGAATAAAGAAGACCTCATCGGGAGAGACGTAAGGCAGAGGACCTCTAGGGGGACCTTTCTTAGTGGTGTTGACGTGGTGAAGACCTCCTGGTCTCGACACGTGTGTGATCGGACCTCCTCATATCTGTCCCTTGAAGGTGACACGACCCTACCAGACCATGTCCAACCCCCTCAGCAAGCTGTCCGTCCTCAACGGCAGCCACTCCCACTTCATCCTGTCCGACAATGGGATGTGCGGGAAGTACGGGGCCGAGGTCCGACTCCGACGCCAGCTGGAGAAGCACATCGCGCTGCAGAAGATCAACACGCGTGAGTCAGAGGACTCTCCTGGTCTTTCACAGTCAAGACAGAGACACGCTTAGACCTTGCTTATGAAATACACTGGACATACATAAGATATGTTGTGTCCACCTAGCTTTGCAGATGGAGATGGAATTCCAAGATTCCAAAATCTGGTTGCAGGTGTGACAGGATGTGTGTTTGTGTTTGTGCGTCAGGTCTCGGACAGGGAGTCCCTGTGGTGTGTCTCATTTTGGAAGGAGGTCCCAACGTGGTGTCCATCGTGCTGGAGAGCCTGAGGGAAGAACCTCCAGTCCCTGTGGTGGTGTGTGACGGCAGCGGCAGGGCCTCAGACATTCTGTCCTTCGCTCACAGATACTGTGAGGAAGACGGGTGAGTATCAGCCTTCGGGGACAAAATCAAACTCGCCATCAAACTGTAGCAAGTGAGGGAGACAAACCTGCAGCCGTGCGCAGGTCTTTGGATTAAAGCCCTCGCAGATGTTCCCTCATGTGTTGACCCTGCTCTGCAACCCTCACCGACTGAACTTTGAACCTCCAGGGACAGACAGAAAGATTAAACCTCGCTCTCCGGATGTGGAGCACTTTGCATCGTGCAGCTGGAAGAATAAATGCATCCCCGCCAGTCTGGCCGCCTTCAAACTCTGTGGTGTTCTTGAACAGTTTGCATGTCACGTATCGACCTTGGCTGCGTCTTCCTCCGCAGAATGGTGAGCGACAACGTCAAAGATCAGCTTCTCGTCACCATCCAGAAAACCTTCAACTACAGCCGCAGCCAGGCCCTGCAGATCTTCCTCATGGTGATGGAGTGCATGAAGAAGAAAGCACTGGTAGGCAACAGAGGGAAAATGGAGGGGTGGCATTGTTTCCACGCCACACAGACGCATGTCAACCCCGAGCGAGGCTGCGGCGCGTGCAGCGCTGTTTCTAATCCCTCCTCCCTGCTGCTGTGACATTTACATAATGACGAGGATTGACATTTGACCCAAAATTCTACAGCTTAATGCAGATTGTCCTTTGTTCCGTGGCCCTTGTGTGTATCCACCATTTATTTAATCCCGCGTCCCATTTCTCCCCCTCGTGAACAGCTGGAGCTCACGTGGAGCAAACGGATCGAGACGCACCGCTGCTCAGTGTCAGCGATACACACTAGATCCATATCGGTGAAGAAAACATAATGTGTAATACAGAAATGTGTGATGAGGTTCCTCTTCTCTTGTTTACACAGAGTAGATGCTAATCTTAGTGGCAGTGTTTTCATCAGGAGGCAATAATCGTGACTATTTTACTCATCAGACCACAACAATTAACAGCGAATGTTAAAGATATAATTATTTTATTCAGTACGGTCTGCAGATGACTACAAATTTTTATCAAACAAACCAGTAGCACCAAGTGGCACCACAGGGATGCATCTCAGTCGAAGACCAACGTGCAGACCTCTGCCTCCGCCTCCGGCCTCATTCCATGTCAATTTCTGCCTTGTCTGTAACCATGGTAACCATGGGCCAAACCACGCGCGCACACCGTTGGCCTCCTGTGTGTGTGTTGCAGATCACGGTGTTCCGCATGGGGTCGGAGGGCCAGCAGGACATTGAAATGTCCATCCTGACAGCGCTGCTGAAAGGTGAGGGAGGCCATCTTTCCCCCTGCAGGCACCTTAGTTTGTGCTTGTAACAAAGGACTGATAGAAAAAGCGAAAGCCAGCAACCACAGAGGGAGACGGACACAGTAGTGAGACGCAGGTGTTTACTGGTATGGGACCTGACTTGGGGGAGACATGATGGACTCACTGGACCTTTGATTGGTAAAAGTTGAATGGTGCTAACTCACTTAGTTCCTAGTATTCAATCTCGACCTGGACACCATTACCACGATGCCTGAGAAGCTCCACAGATAACATGAGAGCACCACCACGTTAGACGTGCGGTGGTTGGACGCCTGTCCCACATTTGCCATACTACAGCAAAGCCACAAATTTGAACCTCTGTTTGACATCGATCTGATATCTGCCGACGTTATTTCAGGAACAAATGCTTCGGCGTCTGACCAGCTCAGTCTGGCTCTGGCCTGGAATAGAGTGGACATCGCTCGCAGCCAGATCTTTGTGTACGGACACCACTGGCCTGTGAGTTCTCCACAATGTCTACAGCTGGATGTAGTGAGCAAATCAAACCTGAGCCACGCACGGAAACATTTGTATTTGCTGGCCTTCCCTCAGCCCGTGAGCGCGCTGCCCACCGACCGGCCCAAGAGCCCGTCTGCTGCCCAGCGGGGGGGCGGAGGAGGAGGTGGAGGGGCAGGCGGGAAAGGCAAAGCCAGAGGAGGGAAGAAAGGGAAGGCGGGAAAGCCCAAACCTGAACCTCCAGAGGAGACCGACCCCAGGAAACTGGCCCTGCTGAGCTGGGTAAGGAGGCGGAGAGGTCGGGGATGGGCGAAGGCGATGCAGTGACGTGGTGCTGCTGACGGTGCTGCAGGTGAACTCCCTGGAACAGGCCATGATGGACGCTCTGGTTCTGGACCGGGTGGACTTTGTGAAGCTGCTAATCGAGAACGGGGTCAACATCCATCACTTCCTCACCATCCCCCGACTGGAGGAGCTTTACAACACGGTGGGCAGAAACGATCGCAAACCCAGTGGCGTCGGAGTTGTCTGATGAAATCAGAGCGCGGCACTAAGCTCCATGTTCTCATTTACACCTCCATCCAGCTGCGTATTACATCTTCTTTCACTGCATCATTAACCACTAATCTTCAACAAAGAGCTTAAAGCCACAGCGATTACAGCCATTATGGAACCGAAACCACAGCAAATACATGCGTTTATTTGAACGTCGGATGGTTCTATTTTATTCAAAATTCTGTGGCTTCACATCGTCGATGCAGTTTGTTTATTCAGCATCAAGCTCATCCACATATTAGCTTCAGCCCTCCTCCCTTTTATCTCCCCCACAGAAACTGGGACCGGCCAACACGCTGCACTTTGTGGTCAGAGACGTGAAAAAGGTGATGATGTAGATAAGAAAGAATTAAAACAATGCTTTTGGGGAAGTTCGCTCAATTACAATCTTATCATACCATGTTTATCTATATTTTGTTTAGAGACCAGACAGTTAAACAAACAAAAAAACCTATGAACCACCTCTAATCTAAATTAAATGTTTGAGTGTGACAGTGTGAAACATTCCATTTCAACCCTCCACCTCTCCTTTATCAGTGAGATCTACAGTACAGTGCTTATTTAATAAAATCCTGATTGAATTTCTCAGGGGAACCTTCCTCCAGATTACCAGATCACTTTGATTGACATCGGCCTGGTGCTGGAATTCCTGATGGGCGGAGCTTACCGCTGCAAATACACCAGAAAAAGCTTCCGCACACTGTACAATAACCTGTATGGCCTGAAAAGGGTGAGCAAACACACACACATACACATGAGGCGGAGAAAAAAATTGCATCACTGCATCAACCGCCCCATCGTTAGCATGCGGGAGATTTGAGGTCTTTCTTGAGGAAATTGCATCTCATATTTTATTCATTTCAAATGGGAAAATAGCAGTAGAGGGTGTAAACAAAGGCTCCACTTTATATTCATTGCTTCCACTGAAACATTGGAGACACGGAGGGAAGGGCGGTATATTTCACCACAATAATACTCAGAAAGTGATAAAACTGCTTTTTGTTTTGCAGCCAAAAGCTCTGAAACTACTTGGAATGGAGGTACGGTTCATTGATTTTATCGATTTTCTAAGTACTTTTTCAAAAATGTAGTAACGACGGCAAGAATGGTAGTTAAAGGACAGCTGAGGCGACTCTCGTCTGGGACTGATAACATGTATCAAAGACAGAAGGAAAGACGGAGAGAAAGGAAAGAGAGAAGGAGGGAGAGGAAGACAAAACGAAAGACAGAAACAGAGAAAATATGACGGCATGTTGACACCATGAATGGTCCACAGGACGACGAGCCCCGGCAGAAAGGCAAAGGCAAGAAGAACAAGAAGAAGGAGGAGGAGATCGACGTGGACGTGGACGACCCCGAGGTCAGCCGCTTCCAGTACCCCTTCCACGAGCTGATGGTGTGGGCGGTGCTGATGAAGCGGCAGAAGATGGCGCTGTTCCTGTGGCAGCGGGGGGAGGAGGCCATGGCCAAGGCCCTGGTGGCCTGCAAGCTGTACAAGGCCATGGCCCACGAGTCGTCCCAGAGCGAGCTGGTGGACGACATCTACCAGGACCTGGAGAACAACTCAAAGTGAGTCCAACATGCAGACTCAGGCCAGAGATGCTAAAGATATTCTTCATCAAAGGGGTTTGTCCTCCTGAAACATCTCACCTACCTCCCTCCTGTGTGCAGGGAGTTTGGTCAGCTGGCGTACGAGCTGCTGGACCAGTCCTACAAACACGACGAGCAGGTCGCCATGAAGCTGCTGACGTACGAGCTGAAGAACTGGAGTAACTCCACCTGCCTGAAGCTGGCTGTGGCTGCCAAACACAGGGACTTCATTGCCCACACCTGCAGCCAGATGCTGCTGACCGACATGTGGATGGGCTGCCTGAGGATGGGCAAGAGCAGCAGCCTGGAGGTACCAGCAGGACCTGAGACTTTGGGGTTGGGGTTAGAGGTGTAGGGGTAGGATCAGGTCCAGGCTAAGGGTGTGACAATGACACTATTGAGTTCCGTCCTGTTCTCTCTCGTCCTCAACCGTCCCATCCACAGGTTATTTTGGGAATTATCTTCCCCCCAGCAATCCTGCTTCTGGACTTTCGTATTGGAGACGAGGGTGTGTATAACTCATCTAAGGACAATGAAGATGTCAAGGAGAAAGAAGACGACAATAAATCCAGCAAGGTAGGACGGAGATGCGAGGGTGTTGCAATGCGGCAACAACAAGCGAGGCAAACTTCACTCAGAGTAACGGTGGCTTCCAGGACGCTGCCTCCAATGTGGACGCCATGTCCAAGAAAGGCGACGAAGAGGAGAATCAGAGGAAACAGAGGAGGCGGATTCCCATCGGGAGGAAGATCTACGAGTTCTACAACGCTCCCTTTACCAAGTTTTGGTTCAACACTGCAAGTAGACGTTCCAGAGAAGTGTAGATTGCGACATGCCGGCCTTGTCCTTGGACTGAGACGCTGATACTCAACTTCCTCCCCAGATTTCCTACCTGGTGTACCTGATGCTGTACAATTACATCATCCTGGTGAAGATGGAGCGCTGGCCCTCTCTCCAGGAGTGGATCGTCATCTCCTACATCATCACGCTGGGGCTGGAGAAGATCAGACAGGTAGAGATGAGACAACGTTGCTGCTCATATCATCTCTGATGTGTCTGAGGTGAGTGTGACCCCTCGACCCCCTCGGTATCCCCTCAGATCCTGATGTCTGAGCCCGGGAAGCTGAAGCAGAAGATCAACGTCTGGCTGGAGGACTACTGGAACATCACCGACCTGGTGGCCATCTCCGTCTTCCTGCTGGGGCTGCTGCTGCGGCTGCAGAACGAGCCGTACATGGGCTACGGGCGCGTCATCTACTGCGTGGACATTATCTTCTGGTACATCCGAGTCCTGGACATCTTTGGTGTCAACAAGTACCTGGGGCCCTACGTCATGATGATCGGGAAGATGGTACGGTGACGAGATGTATGGTGGGTCCGGAACCAGGTTTGACCCTCTGCTGACCGTCTGTCCCCCTTCGCCCCCTGCTGACAGATGATTGACATGCTGTACTTCGTGGTCATCATGCTGGTGGTCCTGATGAGTTTCGGCGTGGCCCGACAGGCCATCCTGCATCCAGACGAGGAGCCCACGTGGCGTTTGGCCCGCAACATCTTCTACATGCCCTATTGGATGATTTACGGCGAAGTGTTTGCGGACTCTATAGACCGTAAGACTAGAGTTCATAGTAAGACTTCAGTCAGTCAGCTGTTTGCCCTTTGACCCCTGCCCACCACCCTGAACACTGTCTCCCTCAACGTCTCCTAGCCGCTCATCATGCTAACCATCCCGCATGCTCAGACAGATCGATATTACCAGATCATTCTCATATTTCCTGAAGCCCCTGAGAAGGAGCTGGAAGCTTTTCAGGGTTAGAAAACTGCTTTAAAATATGAGAAACATCCCATTCCATGCTCATTACACCACACCGATCTGTCTTCAGCGGAACTGTGACACTGTTTGAACTTTGAAAATGCCAATCCCTCGTTTTTGTGACTTCTCTCCTTGTCTCATTATTTTGATCCAAGGCTAATTTCTGCTTTTTATACCAACATAAACTCCTTTCTTAGGCACATTTCCACAGATCGCTGACGTATCCAACCACACATCCAAACATTTTTTACACACACAAGGGTTTCCTTTCCTCACTTTGTGGTCGAAGCTCTAAAAACATGTCTTAAGTTCTCCATCATTCACTCTTATTGGGTGAAGATTCACTTGCTTCACTCCTCTTATTGCTTATTTCTGCCCAATGTGCTCTTCCCCTGTGCATCTTGTCCTGTCCCTGCCAGTCTACGCGATGGAAATCAATCGTGAGTACAATAGCGTTTCATATTTTCATTCCTGCACTTCTTCGCCCAGTTGAGACAAACTAGTGTTGATGTGTGTGTTGTTCAGCACCATGCGGTGACAACATGTACGATGAGGATGGTAAGAAGCTACCTCCCTGCATCCCCGGTGCCTGGCTCACGCCGGCCATCATGGCCTGTTACCTGCTGGTGGCCAACATCCTGCTAGTCAACCTGCTCATCGCTGTCTTCAAGTGTGTCCTCGCAGCCACACACACACACACTTTCACACAACCTTCCCCTCTCCCACTGCAGCCATGGCTGACCATCTCTTCTCCATCCTTCCCGTCTCGTCCTTCAGCAACACCTTCTTCGAGGTGAAGTCCATCTCCAACCAGGTGTGGAAGTTCCAGCGTTACCAGCTGATCATGACCTTCCACGACCGTCCCGTCCTCCCTCCGCCGCTCATCGTCTTCCCCCACATCTACATCGTGCTCAAGCGGCTCTGCTGCCACTGCCGGAGGAAGCACGAGGGCGAGCACGACGACAGAGAGAGAGGCCTCCGTAAGAGCGTCTCCACCCTGTCGCTACGGCAACGATAGCAACGGTGCGTGCCTGACCTGATGTGCCGCCGATTTGTGTTTTCGATGGCAGAGTTGGTCCTCAGTGGCGAGGAGCTCAAGAGCCTGTATGAGTTTGAGGAGCAGTGTGTGGAGGAGTACTTCCGCGAGAAGGACGACGAGCAGCAGTCGTCCAATAACGAGCGAATCCGAGTCACGTCTGAGAGGTACGAACCGCCGACTCTGAGAAGCAGCAGACCTGTGAACCCCTCACGACCCCATCCTCTGCTCGCTCAGGGTGGAGAACATGTCCATGCGGCTGGAGGAGGTGAACGAGAGGGAGCACTCCATGAAGGCCTCCCTCCAGACGGTGGACCTCCGCCTGGCCCAGATGGAGGAGTACTCCAGCCGAATGATGAACGCGCTGGAGAAGCTGGCGGGGGTGGACCGCTCCGAGCTGGTCCCCACGCACTCCAGAGGTTCCTCCATCTGCGACGCCTCCACCCTGAGACGCCACAGCAGCTTCAACAGCGCCGACGGTGGCAGCCTGTACCGCTACCAGCTGGACAACGAGGATCTGGAGAGCAGCGAGAGACGAGTCCAGCTCAGCCCGCAGAAACGGAGGAGCAGCGCCGTGGGACTGGTCTCGGCAGGTAGGACCGAGCTCTGAGGACCTCTGGTTCTAAAGACCTCACTCTCTGACGAGTGTGTGTTCATCTCAGGTGACAGCAGTGTTTATGGGTCAACGCTGGACGTGGTGCAACAGAGGAAACGCTCCCCATCCATCTCCAGCGTGGACATCTTCATCTCACCCTGCGAGTCTCAAACATCGCAACCCCCTGAGGAACCTTCCTCACACCAGGCAGAGCCAGAAGCTGCTGTGGACCAGACCGACGTGGTTTGTGAGAAACCCCGTCTGGTGACAGCCGTGTCATGCCCCCTGCAGAGGAAAGCGGTGAAGTACGTGCCCAGTACTTCCACCGAGCTCAGCGACTCCAGGAGGTCCATGAGCAGCATCGTTTACCACCCTGTGGACCAGGAGGAGGAGGCCAAATGGGGAACTTTCACCACCACAGCAGACCAGGGGTCCAGATCTCCCAGCATGCCTCGCTGGGGCGCCTGTTTTGAGTATAAAGTCCACCCGTCACCCTTCGGACACTCGCCCAGAGTGACGGTGGTGAGGTCTGCAGGGCCAGAGGCCGACGCCTCCCAGATGAGGGAGCGTGACTTTGAGGGAGGACCGCCAAAGACCTCCAGCCAAGAAGGGATGACCTCAGATAGTAACCTAGCCGGAGAGGCACAGGAACCCTCCGATGAACATCTGCTGCTGGTCTCCGAGGAGCACACCTTCTCACCACTCAGGTCCAAAAGCCTGAACACCAACCCAAGGA
Organism: Carapus acus; assembly: GCA_900312935.1. NCBI lineage: Eukaryota > Metazoa > Chordata > Actinopteri > Ophidiiformes > Carapidae > Carapus > Carapus acus. The sequence continues at coordinate 32,914 of OMPJ01007372.1, read as the reverse complement.
AGAGCAAGAGCAAGAGCAAGGAAAGCGAAACCAAGCGTCGCTCAGCCGGCAACGTTCGGGAGCTGGTGGCCACGTTCGATGGAAGCTCGGGGGAGAAGGTGGACTGAAGGTCCAGGAGCTTCACAGATTAACCTCCAATGAGCTTCAGCACCAAGTGCAGATCCACCACAGCCCACTGGGGGACAGTGAGGAGTCGAACCTAGACTTTCTACTATATTTTTTATATTTTCTGAGGTTTTTGGGACCTGTTCTTCAGTCTGTTTGGTTCATGCTGGTGCTGAGTCATATTTGCTGTTTGGCTCTTGACAGTTTCATTTTATTTACAGAGAAATATATACAATATTGTACATTTTCAGACAATAAAAGACAGAAATTTAAAAGGAATAATAGGCCTATCATCAATACTGCACTGAACATAAGACATATCTAATAGTGACGGACGTTCATGTACATCACACAAACCTTTCTAAAAGAGAAAATAACTGCACAACGTGGGCGGTTGTGTGATGCCGCTGAGGATGGTCCCAACCTGTAGAGAAGCATTTCTCTGCTGTGCAAAAACACAAAAATACACACAAACCTACACAAAATGTGTCAATCCATTTCTTACAACGACTGTTCAGAAGAAGTGTCAGTCAGACTGATGTGGCACTTCGATGTCAACCACAGAAAGTATAAAAATAATCACAAATAAATCTAAACAAATGTTTGTTGAATCTCGCTCATGGCTCAACATTCACATAACAACTGAAAAAGGTGTTAGAAAAATGTGCCATGGTATCCAATCAGTTTTTTTTTTGTTCACACGAAAGATGTCATGCCCTATGGAACCGGTAGAGGGCAGCAGAGAGCTGTGTCATGGTTGAGTACAAACGGAGCGGCAGCAAATATTTGTGGACGTTTCTGTGTATTTATTGTGTAAATTGCGTTGCTGTAGTGACTGTGACAGCCGATAAAAGTAATCTCACACCTCTCTGGGCCGAGCCAGTCGCTTTAGTGTGACTCTAGAGCGTGTGCGTTAAGCGGAGCAGGACGAGTTACGCGCCAAATGTCAAAAAAATAAATAAAAAAAAGAGCCTGTAGCGGGAGCGGCCGATGTTTGGGGGCTGATATCTTAAAAATTGTGAGCACTTGTGAGACTTTCATATCGACCCAGAGCTCTCCAGCCTAAGCGCAGACGACACGGTTTCCTACACTTTGAGGCTAAAAAATGTCCCCGAGTGGCCAGAGGTCCCAGATTTAAGCTGTTGAAATACAAGCATCGTGTTTTGCGGGAATTTCGCAGTTTTTTGGGAATTGTGTTACTGTTGGAGGCTGCAATGGCGACAGAAGTGTCAGCAAACCTCCCGGGACCAAGTTAGTCGAGTTAAAGAATCATTTGTAGCATTTCGTCCCACAACTCACACACTCACACGAGGAGCTCCAAGCTTCTTCACACGGCATCCGCAGCTGAAATTCTTCCCCCTGCCACGTCCTCGTCCCACCTCGACTCAGATGTTGGTGGAGTGCGTGGTGGAGAAGTTCTCCATGCGGAAGCGCACCACCTTCTCCTTGGGGGCGGGCGAGTAGAGGAAACCGCAGCTGAAGACCTGCCGGCAGGCTTTGCGGAAGTTCTCGGACAGGAAGGCGTAGAGGATGGGGTTGACGCAGGAGTTCCCGTAGGAGAGGCAGTGGGAGATGATGCGGAATGCGAAGGAGGCGTCGTTTAGCGGGAAGGTGCCGAACTCCACCCACATGGCGATGATGTGGTACGGCATCCAGCAGAGGAGGAAGGCCATCACCACCAGCAGCACCGTCTGGGCCGTCTGCGGAGAACATCGGTCAGAGAGACGCTCAGGACCAGGGAAATGAATAAGCCGACTCCCAAAATGGTTACAAATCCGTCTGCTGGCCATTACGGCTTG
>OMPJ01007372.1:4539-26732 GCA_900312935.1 Carapus acus | reverse complement strand
TAAGAGGCGTGTTTCCATAGTTATCAGCATTTAGCAGGCAGGACAAACCATCTGCTCCTCATTACTGCCTAATGGCCTCCATCTTCACGATCACTGTCCTCATTAGGCCTGCAGGTAGACGTCCAACAGCTTCTCCTCTCTTTCCATCTGCACATTAAAGCCGCTTTATCCGCTCACTTGCTGCCTCCACCTCACACCCTAAAAGCACCAAAAACCAGGCCGGCAGTGTCGTCGTGAGACGTGTTGAAGGGTCCTTGAGCGAGACATGGGGGCCCTGAAGGCTGCGATAGAGGGACAGATACTGTAGCCTCTGGACCGGCAGACCCCCCACCCCCACCCCAGTCTGTCTCGGTCACTCTGCCTTTGTGTTCTCCTCCACGTTTACCTCCATCGGAGCCAACAAGGAGCAGTGGGAACCTGTCAATCATCCTCAGAGTCTGGAGGACCTCTGGCAGAAAGAGAGCTCCTTAGGGGTCAACGACCCCTGAGGCACTGCGACCTTATAAGGCTCGAGTTGATTGTGTCCCGTGTGGACAACGTAATGAGGGACACTCATCACGGAAACTCCTCCTCCTTCTTTTTCTCCCCCTCCTCCTTCTCCTCCTCCTTCTCCTCCTCCTCCTCCTCTTCCTAACAAGTGGCTGCCTGCTTACAGTAAATACTCTCTACGTGGCACAAGATTGCGAAACACGAACACGCCGAGGGATGCCACCTGGGTCTCGCCTGGGATCCCGTCTGTTTCTGAGCAGGTTTCCCACCACTGCCTGCCGACATGTTCTTGAGCAAGGCAGTGACTCCCTCACTGAGGCCACGCCCACTGCTCCTTGGATAACAAAGGTGGGTGGAACCCACAGAGGGAAGTTGCTCCCCATCTCTGGCTTAATCTCAGCTGAGTGACGAGTCCAAAACAAAGTTTGAATCTCCAGGATATATTCAAAAGTCTGCTCACGCGCTGGCATCCGGATGTGAGCGTCATCGACGCCGGGAGTCTGACGCGCCGGGAGGAGTTTGAGCTGTGAGGGTGAATGAATGTGACCGCTGGAACAACATGGGGGCAGCAGCGGCGCCCACACACACACCTTTGTGCGGCCGAAACACACTTTCGTCTGAGTTTGTTTTGAGTTAGGAGGGGTGAAATTGTGCCTGTGGGTGTGAGTGTGTGTGTGTGTGTATGTGAGTGAGTGTGTGTCTGTGGGTGATGACTAATAACTAGAGCCACGGGGTGTGAAAATGGACAGAGGAAGACGAGGATAAAAACCAAATGGGTCTCCAGAATTTTTCGTTTTGGCTGTTTTCACTCCTCCGCTGGGCGCCGCGACGGGAAGAATGAGATGTGATGGAGACTGAGGGAGAGATGAAAGGAGAGCGAAGGAGAGGGAGGACAAAAAGAGTGAGGAGGAGGAGGAGGAGGACAGCCCGTGGGACAGGGAGGATGACAGAGGAGGGAGAGATGACAAGGAAAGAAAGCCAGAGGGAGGGAGGGGGTGAGGAGGGAGAGGAGGCAGAGAGGGATGAAGATGAGTGGGGGAGGACAAGGTGAGGAGGAGGAGGAGAGGACGATACCTTTCTCTTGGAGCGCTCCGACTTCTTGGACATGTTCTTCATCTTCTTATGGAGGTGGAAGAGAACCTGAGGAGGGAGGCAAGGAGAAGAATGGAGTGTGTTCGGGCTCTACACACGCACACACACACACGCACTACAGGAGAGCAGCGTCTGGACATATACCTCTGTTCACCCATCCTGTCGCCACGGCAACAGGCTCTCAGCCAGGATCATCTCTGACACCTTCCCGGCCGTAAATCTGGCGGCGTTCCCTCGCACATCATAAACGGCGGCGGGTTTATCGCGCGGCCGTAAACTTCGTAATCATTAAGCCCGTCCTGACGTTTGGACCGTTTGGACCCGTCGCACGGCAGGTTGGAGGAGCGAGAGCGAGAACTTCATGCTGCACCTTCTCCATCTCCATCCACCCCACCTCCACCGCCATGTTAGCTCCCTGCTGGCCCTCAACCTGGACTTGGATGTCAGAGTGACATTTATTTTGAATGTCATACCCAGGGTCAAACATGTGAGAAGAGGGAGCTGGGGGAGCACTCTCTCTCAAACACCTCTCTCTCTAGCCATCTCTCTCTCCCTCTCGCTTCGAATCATTAATCTGAGCTGTTAATGAAAGTCAAACATTAGCCACATCGCTAACCACGGACCACTCACTCCGAATAATTTCATTTTTATGGCTCACCTGACGACAAAATTAAAATCTACCAAGCGAGGGCAAAAGTGTGTGTGTGTGTGTGTGTGTGTGTGTGTGTATGCAACATAGTGTGCATGGAATTGTGTGCCAACTCATGTCAGTGTCATTTAACTTAAATACACAAAGAAATGTTCATCATCACACTTATGAGTAGAGCATGTGTGTGTGTGTTTGTGTGTGTGTGTGTGTGTGTGTGTGTGTATGTGTGTGTGTGTTGGTGCTTGCAAGTGTGTGTTTATGCAAGTGTGTACCCATGTACATGCTAATGTCATTTATTTTAAATACATTATGAGATTTTTGCTATCACTCTTATGAGTGCAGCCTGTGTGTGTGTGTGCGTGCGCGCGTGTGTGTGTCTGTGTTCGCGCGCCGTGCTAATAGTTAAACAGCTGAAAAGCAATTATTGGATCGTATGACTTTGTCATCAGCCATTTTAATGATTGATTCCTACTTGTGGCTGGTTAGTTAGTGACCCATTTTGAAGCCACGCCCACTATGTGACTAGCCGAACCTGGAACCAGACCTCATACCTCAACCAAGGCCGAGAAGGCCTCAGAATCTACCAACACATCAGCTGCAACCATGCTGGACCTGTTTCAACCGCTGAGTCAGCAGTTAGGCACTAGAGATTATATCTGTGACACACACACAGAGACACACACACAGAGGCGCACACACACACACACATACACACGCTTCACCAAGTAGCAGGGGAGGCTGTCAAACGTCTCGGTCAGATAAAAAGACAGACGGGACGGAAATGGGAAAATCATCGTCTTAATCAGTCATCGGCGAGAGCGATTAAACATTAACGGGGGTGTTTCGGGGGAGCAAATTACGTCTGCGGGCAGAAACGCTGATGCAGCGCCGCAGCCGGAAGGCGAGGATGCGTCTCACGGTTAAGAGAGACCTCAGGAGGCGTCGGGGCTCCACCAAACCTCTGACACGGCTGCAGGGGACGGAGGACAAACCGGAGGAGCTCTCCAAACTACGGAGAGATCTCTGACCGCCCACGTGGGGATCACAGGTGGCATTTCAGCCAATCAGCTGCTGCGCTGAGCCAACGGCTCATGAATATTAACGACCTGCTGTGCTTCTTGACTGCAACTGTGGCAGCAGAAATAAAAATCACCCTCATGAGTGTAAATTCTTCCTTTAAGAACACTGAAGTGATGTTAATTCGGATTTTATACAAATGCTGAACCTCCCATCCATCTGTCCATCCATCCCTCCCTCTCTTCCTCCCTCCACTTATAGGATTTACTTCAGGACAACTACCAAATTTGGGCAAAAGTAAGACTCCACAAGTATCCACCACTTCTCACTCTAGTACTCAAGGCTTGAGGTCCATCTTCTCCTGCACACCACCACCTCTCTGAGGGGTCAGCATCAGGGTTAGAGATGTTCCTCTCCGGGTTCAACTCACTCATTCATCAAAATTCATCAAAATTCACAACAACCAGGCGGCATCTCCGCTCAACAAAACGACATTCCTGTCCCCGACAACACCGAGGCAAACTCGGAGGACAGGTTGGACCGCTGCGCTAACCAGAGGCCTCCTCGGTGTCCTCATCGTCTCCGTGCCTCTACGCTGACCTCTGCACGTACACGTCAAAAGAAGCCTGAGGCCTGACGGGTCGCTGCCGCTGCTGCTGCGGAGCGACAACGAGACGTTGGCGGCTGTGGAGATAGTGCGAGGAACGCCTCTGAACTCTGGCCCCAATTATCACGCACGCACACATGCCGGAGCCAGAGAGCACTGGGTCACTTCGGTGCAAACTGGGTCAAGAGAAGTTTGTTTTTTAAGAGAAAACTATTTGATTGGACCCATAAAGAACTCAGACGAGCTTCTCACACCTTATATAAACACACAATGTCAAGTTTGGACTTCACCACCTGCTGTCATCTCATTTCAAACCTCGCGATCCAAAACACTGCTCCATGTCGATCCACCAGAGGGGGCGGTGTTGTTCTTCTCTTTTAAAAAATACCCACAATAGACCATTTCTGAGAGAAACAATAATGTCTCACTTCACACAGACAGAAAAAACCTCTATCATCACTTTCTAAACGGACGCAAACCCTATCTAGACCTTTGGGGTGAGGGTGCCTGGGCAGGGAGAAGATTCCTGGAGGACACATGGCATAGAACTTAATAACTTCTAAAATCACTTTCTAAACGGACATAAACCCTATCTAGACCTTTGGGGTGAGGGTGCTGGGGCAGGGAGAAGCTCCCTGGTGGACACTGACCATGGCGTAGCAGGAGCTGATGAGCAGCAGCGGCAGCAGGTAGCCGATCATCAGGATGGAGACCTTGTAGGTCCGCCTGGACGCGCCGCTCCAGCGCTCCCAGCAGAAGGTGCTGTTAGGGGCGCTGGGGTGGTTGGTGAGCACCTGGTGCTGCGCCACCGGCACCGAGCAGATCAGGGACAGGGTCCAGATGAGGACCACCCCGGCCAGCGCGTTCCTGCGGTTCCTGATGCAGGGGGACTTCTTGGAGTGGACCACGGCGATGTAGCGGTCCACGGACATGGCCACCAGGGTGAAGATGCTCACCAGCATGCTCACCATCACGAAGTAGTGGCCGAACTTGCACAAGAAGCCCCCGAACACCCACTCGGGCAGGGAGTAGATGGTGGCGTGGAAGGGGACGCAGAAGAGGAGGAAGAGGAGGTCCGCCACGCTCAGGTTGAGGATGAAGAAGTTGGTGGTGCTGCCGGACCTGCGGGCGCCCGCGCCGCCTCGTCCGCCGCAGGTTCTCGCCTTCCCGATCACCACCATGACCAGCGTGTTCCCGATTACCCCGACCACGAAAATCAGGCCGAAGACCACCGGCACCGCCACCGCCTCCGGCCCCGCCGCGCCGTCCACGGGCTCCGACCTGTTGGACCCGGCGGAGGAGGAGTCGTTGCCCGGCAGGAGCATGACGGACAAGCGCAGGTGAGCGGGGCGAAGGGGCGAAGGGGCTAAACCAGGGCGGCCGGCCGGAGCGGGGCACCGCCGGGAGCAGCCTCGGGGCGTCCGCCCATCGCCGAGGATCTGGGGCGATGTGGAGGTGAGAAGCGCGGCTGGCAAGTCCGGAGAAGCAGCAGAAACTCTGCGGCCGCCGCGCAGAGTGAACAGCGCAAAGCTGGCGAGCATGCAAATAAACTTCCGTTAAGGCACTTTCACAATAAAATGACAAAATTATGTTTGGACTGTGCAGTGTGTAAATATTCAGAATTTGTGTAGGAAAAAAGACTACTGTATATTTTAATGCCTGCGTTTTGATCAGTTAGCTCTCATCAAACACAAGTCGTCGAGTCACAAACTGAAATATGAGACTTTATTTAGATGACGTTACCGTATGATTTCCGCTGGTGGTTACAATTTTGAAAATTGTTGATCCTCCTGAAAATTCGCTCAAAGAATAAACCGGTTTGTTGGAATTTTTCCTCTTTTCTCCCCCTTTTTTCTTTCTTTCTTTCATTGTGTCTCTCCCCTCTCATTACGTCTTTGAATGATTCTCTGTTACATTCATTCATTCGTTCATTCATAATTATCATCTCTCTCTCTCCCTCTCTCTCTTTCTTTCTTTTCCTATCCAAAGACAGGTTTGAGTACTTTGTACTCAAACTTTGTACTTTGAGGAAAAGAATAGAAAGAGGAAAAGAAATCTTCAAGTGAATTCATTTAATAAAGAAGAAAAAGATGACTCGAAAGTGAAAGTTGGAGAAATGGAGACCACATCTCTTTGAAATGAAAACCAGTCTTGTGATTATCGTCCTCAGATTTGTCTCTCTGTGTAAGTCCTCGAAAGACTTCACAGTAACATTCTAATGAGGTGTTGAGTAAATATGAATACAACATGAGACTCGACAAAGTGGAGGAAATGTGGCGAATCTGAGACAGCGACCATTTTACAGACAGACTGGCTTTGTATTTTTGCGGAGAGTGATCTTGTTAGCCCAAAAATATTCAATTTGTGACTTGGGGGCTTTATGGTTTTACTTGAAGCAGCATCAAAGCTTAGGAAAACACAGACGGCGTGTGTGTGTCACTCAGGCTACGAGGCTTTATTCTGTTTAGCAAATGTGAGCAGGAGAACACAAAGCTGAGGTCAACAAAGATGATTAAGCTAATATCCTCAAATCTAAGCGGATCCACAGGTGGGTGGCGTTTTAATTATGCGATGAAGGTGAGACGATGGCTGCTCAGACGTGCCCAGACTTCTCAGCTGTGTCACGCTCAGCAGGCCGTGACCTTGGACGTCTCGGGTCACACCGGGCCGTCCGGCTGCGCGTGGCTCAGATAAGCGGCGTACGCAGGCGCCGAGATCCTCCCTCTCTCCTTGAGCAACCAGGCGTGAGGGCAGAGCGGCTCTGCACATCGGGCGGGGGGGTCTCCACTGTCCCCCCGAAGCTCAGGACGGAAATGTCTTCGCGTTCACCCCAGCTCTATTTTCTCCTCCTCACCTGTGATGAGGTTAACCTCAATCTTGACCTTCATCTCCCTTGCTCGCCGCTGTTTGCGTTGTCTCGTCACGCCTCTGCTCGCCACGTGGCTGAGCTTGTCTTTCTGATCAGAATCAAGTCGCCAGCCGCAACATTTTCTGCGTGTCTTAGTTTATTTCTGGTCATCACCTCATGTCTCGCACCACTTAGACTCGCCACCAGGGGGAACATCGGCCAAAACCTCAACATGGCACAACCCGAGCCCCGATTTTCTGCCTCATCTGTCGAAAGATGCAGTCTGCCTTCTAAACTAGACCTCTCACACACATACGCGCGCGCATGCGTGCGCACACACACGCACACACGCACGCGCGCACACACACACACACACGCACACACACAGGCAGGAGGTAGATGGTGGATGAATCTTCATTCCTTTGCCTACCTTCATCTCTGGCCTTAGACCTTCGTCTAACCCTGCATGGACCCGCAGCATGACGGAGCTACACACACACACACACACACACACGCACACGCATGCACACTCACATGCACACACGCACCAAACAGTACCACACTCAGACCTGAGCTCCCTATGAAGACGAGGACAAACTTTCCCAAACACCTTTCAGCCAGAGGAAAGGAAAGCGAGGAGGACGCCTGTGGAGACGCTTCAAAGCATCCTGTCCTCTGTCTGGACGGCTGGACGGCTGGACGGAAAGCAACAGCTACAGATAGATGGCAGGACGATGGAGTGGCAGGAGAGAATGATAATGAGAGAGGGGAAATTGCACAAGTAGCCACGCCAAGGGTCCAACATTGGAGACCAGGCGTCCTCCAGCGTCCCACCTGGCGTCTCACCAATCTCCACCAGCACAGCTCCGTCTCGAGGATGCGACCCTTCGTCGAGGACGTTTAGCCGCAGCAGGACACAGGCTGGCGGCCACTCACCTTTTATCGCCCTGTGATTGCTGTCGCAGCAAAGGCCTCCCACACAAAGAGGACATACATGGACGCCTGTCCTCCACACGGCCACGAGGCGCCAAATTGGACGTTCACAATCTGCAGAATATCGATCTGCCCTGGTTCCCATTCACAGTTGCTCCCATCTCCACACCCAGTAATTCTGTCTCGCCCTCACCTATAGCTCCCCTCCACCGCCATCACCTGCCTCTCCCTCACCTTGCTGCCCTCTCTCTTTCTCTACCCTTCTCTTCCTCTCCCTCTCCCCTTTCGCCCTTCCCCCCGCTGAGTGCAGCTAATTAGCGCCCTCACAGGCTGGTCCGCTCTGCTGTGGGCATCCCAGCAGGGGGCAGGAGTGGGATTTAAGCGTAACGATCCACTGCAGCTACGTGACAATCAAAGCTCCAGCACCACCTGAGACAGAGGGTCTGACTGCTGGAGGAGATGTTTACTGGTGAACCACAAAGATCCATCCATCCATCCATCCATCCATCCATCCATCATCCATCCATCCATTCGTCCATGTGTTAACAAGCAAACTGCTCTGAGCTGAAGCTAAAAAATTACCTTTGTGTCCTGGCACCACACAAACCCACGTAGACACAGGCTCTTCAAATCATGTCGCTTCCCATCCGGTAAGCTTCTTCTCCCGACCCAATGGAGGACCAAAACACCTTCAAGAACAAGAGTCCAGCGGCCATGAGTGTGTATTCTGGATGACTGAGGACCTCACCAGACACAATGCTACCGTCAATATGCCTGGAGGGCCCAGGCATATGATCACTCCACCTTTGTCGCACATACGCGGTTCTACGCACCCACAGAAACGAACTGGCACAACAGCACGACAACAGAGGGACCACAAACCACAGACCTCAGCCACCGGATTCTAACTCCCTCTCAGCGGCTTCACCAGACGAAGCAGCGGCTTACAGAAGTCGACCATCGCTGATACGTAGACCAGCAGCTTGTGCTTGCAGCCCTGCAGGAACACTCGGGAGCGCTGCGCCTTGTTGTTGCTGAGGGAACTCCTCAGGCTGTCCACCACCATCTTGCCGAAGCTCAGGTCGGAGCGCGCGGCCAGGACCATGGCCTCGACCGACTTGAACTTCTTCTGCAAGTCCCCCAGCGTGGCCTCGCAGACGGTAGCCACCGTGGCCGCGTCGTGGGTGAGGCTAACCGGGCGCCAGTTGATTTTACGTATGGATTTTTCCGACAGGCGGCAAACGGTGTCGGTCACACTTTCGGCCCCCGGCTCTTTGGGCTCGGCGGCGAGAGCGTCGATGCGCTCGAACAGGCTTTTGAGGATCTCAGCGACAAAAGATTTGCGAGCTTCGTATGAGGCTTTGAAGTCAATGGCGGTGGCGGCGGCGGCGGCCTCTGCATCTGCTGGTGGGTTTTCATTGTTTGCCGTGGCGGCGGTGTTGTTGTCTGGTTCGGGTTGTGTGACCATGTTGTAGCATTCAGCTCAAGGTGGAGCTTGTGGTCGCAGCTTTTATTGATATACACTGATAACGGCGGTCGTCAGGCTCATCTGCGCTGTCAGGCGGCGGCGATGATGTAAATCTCCGTTCTTGATGACATCATGCAGATGGTTGCAGATTGCAGGAGGCGCTCCAAAGCTTTGTTCCTGGAAGTTTTTATCGCTTGTGACAGCTTCAGGCAAATGAGAGTGCGACCTTTATAACCTTCAACGCAAAGTTTTTCACTTTCACAGCAAAATTCAGTCTCCTATCACAATCTTGGCACGACGTCATCCTGTGTGTGGACTCGGAATGTGGCCTTGGATCACACGAATCTGATTCTGTTTCTCCATCCCTCCTCCCTCACATTGTCTGCTGAGCTGCCATGAGAAGGACTCAACAAACACAGACGTTTCACAATGGAGAATAAAAAGTCTGTAAACCAACAGCATATTCAGGACTTTGTGTCCTGTAGAGTCAGAAATCAAACTTGGATTCGAAAAAGCAGAGTAGTGTTCAAATCCCATGACATCATGGGTGGTGTGATGTCATGCTCAGACCAGTGTGATGATGATGATCCCAAAGACACGTAGGAGCTTTAAATCACCGCTACAAGACTCGGCTTTGGCATATTTCAGTCCTTTTTGTCCCATTTATTACCTTAAAGTGATACTATAAACATAAAAAAATCCAAGAATAAAGAGTTCATTACCTTAAATATCAAAATTTGTGCTGCTACAACTTATCTCCAGGAACTCCGTGATGTCAGGGAGCGTAGCCACTTGCGCGGTACAAACACATCCTGGCGCTGTGCTGCCCCCTAGTGGCCTAAGACAGTGCAGAGCGTCTTGGAGGTGGAGGTCACGTCCTCCTCAGGAGCCAAAAGTTTGAAGACAGTCAGTTTGTTTCAGCCTCAGTCATAAATCCTGCTGGCTCGCTCATCTTCTGCGTGTTTGTGTGTGCTTGTGAAACATTTCATCTCTTTGGTGAAGGAGAGCAACACGAAGGAGGAGGAGGGACAAGGAATTATGGCAGCGATTGTCCTCTCCAACATGAAGAGCGGGAACTGTTGATAAGAGGCAGTCAGATGGATGGATGGATGGATGGACGGATGGCTGAAGATGTCAGTGGGTGAGGCTGCTTTCCATCATCTTCATAGAGGAGGTGTCCTTCGCTAAGGAGGTGCTGTCCGGCTTAGACTTCCTGGTCCAAGCCAAGGACCACAGGAAGACCAGCACACCTGTGAGGAAGAGGAGCCAACATGAGCACACACCGGTGAAACACACACACACACTCACACACACACACTCACACACACACAAACGTGGGCTTCAAGGCCTCTGACCTTGTAGCGAGTTGAAGATGGTGAATAAGTAGATGCCCGGCCCAGAGAAGGAGAAGAGGGTGGTGCTGGCCAGAGCCCAGGGCAGGCCGAGTAGGACGCCGAGGCCCAGCACGGTGGCGGCGTCCTTCCATAGCCGCCGTCTGTCCTCCTGCTGCATCCTCCTCCACCCGCTGCTGCCACGGCGCAGGCGCCACATCTTCACCACCACCCGCACCAGCATGCAGAAGTTGAACAGCACCACCAGGCCCAGGAAGCCCAGCACGCTGATGTAGGTGACCAGGGACGAGTACTGGCCCTCGCTGCTGATCCAACACCTGCAGGGGGCGCCAGGAGTGAGGAAAAGCTAATTTTAATTTGTTTTCAGAAGTGGTCTTGCCACAGAAACCAGGGTTTGCTCACATCTCAACTTTTGATGTTTGATTGTCAGAGTCTTGGAACTCCAGAGTGTATCTGCCATAGAGCCTGAAGGCCCCACAAAGTGCAGCTGCTACAGTGGGAAGACCTAAGAGAGGCCAGGAGAGGAGAAGGTGAGACACAGAGTACAATTCATCATTGTTGTTGATCAACAGTGCATCGGAATGTTTCGTAAGTTTTGTTGTAGCAATTCTTTGAACAGATAATTCTGAATTCTATACCAATCTTTGAGGGGCCAGATTAGAAGAGTAATGGGCTGGATTTGGCCCTTGGGCCGTAATTTGCCCACCCCTTGTTCAGATCTACTGACACCATTTCTCGTGTCCACTCACCCCATCCCACCAGGCTGAGCTTGAGTAGGTATCTCCTCACGTAGATGTTAAACACCTGGACCAGGAGCAAATAGAGGTGGAAGCCCTCCAGAAGCATCCAGCTGAGGGTGGCCAGCAGGGCCCAGTGCAGAACCAGGCCCAGGCCCACACAGGCCCAGCTGTACTCGTCCTCTGGATCCAGCCATGCCCAGAAGTTAGCCAGCAAAAAGCCGAGGTGAAGGCAGAGCAGCGCCCCCGTTAGGTGCATGTGCACGCCGATGCCTTTGTCTGGACGCCGCCGTCTGTTGGGGAAACAGAGTGAGACACACCCACCGACACCTCAACCTTCGTGTGGCTCCCCGCGCTCACCTCAGCCCGGCGTAGATGATGAAGGAGACGAGCGAGAAGATGGCGGAGACCGAGGACCCCACATAGGAGATGTAGCTTAGCCTGGTAGCATCAGCCTTGCTCACTGAGATCGCTGGATTCTACACACAAACCAAAATGGACACCAATCGACATCTTTGTATTGGAATGTAGCCAAACAAAACAAAAAAACAAAACAAGAGACAAAAACAAGATGTCTACCACAAGAACTGCAAAGAAGCTGAGGTGGTCACAGCTACACGTAATTGTCTCGTTATTGTGGATCGTAAAGCAGCCATCTGTGCTCCAGGTACCTACAAACACACACACGCACACACACACACACACACACACACACACACACACACACACACACACACATTGGTTGCAGGTTCTGTGGTTCATAATCTGTAACTGCATCAACCAGGCTGTGGCCCAACCTGCTGCTTCCTGTGTCTCGGGAGCTTTCCAAAATACACAATTCACGTTTTCTACCTGAAACACACCAGAGAGAGAGACAACAGCTCAGGGGAGGATGGGACAGCAGCTCAGAGAAGGGCAGGACGCTCCACGTCTCCATCTCCAACGCTCCACCTCCCTCACCTGCTCCTCGTTTGTGAAGGTCAGCCTGACGGGTTGGGAGAGGTTCCCCACGGGAAGGTTCCCCACCCTCACCGCCAGGACCCACCCGCTCAGAACTCGATCCCTCTGCTGGCTTGACCCCTGCGGTGCGACCGTTCTCTTCTCAGGGATCTGGACGGAAGGAGGACAAGGGTGCTCAGACTGGAGCTCGGGGAACGTCCTCAAAGAGTCACGCTTTTAGCACAGTCAAAAGTCTAGACTTGGTGAGGAGAAGTTTGTTGTGCAATCGGTGTGTGCATGGTGGGAAACAGGAAGTGTGCACAAAATGTGCAGGACTTTCACATTTTGGCTTAAGGCCCCCAGAGTGCTGATCCGCATCAGTTCCTCCATTACTCCTCATCGGCTTGACCTTCACATGACCTACGATAAAGACCGCAGGTAAAGGGGGCCGATATGTGCAGGTCGGTGGCCCTCACACATACACACACACACTTTCTACCTGCTGCTCATACTGACATCAAACAAGGAGCTGTTGAGCACGGCAATGACCACCAGGACTTCGTCCTCCATCTCCTCCTGAGCGACTCCTCTGCTCCTCTGCAGAGCCACAGGAGGGATCTCAACCCTGTGCTGTAGCGACGGCCTCCTCTCCACCTGCAGACACACACGTGGTTGAAGGTTCCTGTGGTGCCACGGTTACTAGATCCAGGCCCCTCGATGGGATCCAGGGCCTCACCTGGAGAGAGGAATTCACTCTCTCCCGTATGAAAGTGGGGCGACGGCCTCTCATCATGCACGTGGCTACTCGGTCCTCGAAACACCTGTGGGTGGAGAAGGTGCTGTGAGACACTCGCTCTCGGTGTCTCTAGTCAAACCACAACAACACTCACACGCCCAGAGTACACCGCACTCAGAACAGAAAAAGTACCATCATGGTGGTACTAATTTCAAAAAGAAAACGTCAAATGCGTTCCTCTGTTTGATTGAAAGTGTAAAGGCCGTGTGTGTGGGATTGTTGCTTCAGCCTTGTGTGTGTTTGTGGTACCTGGTCCACTGGGCTCCGTGAGTGTTCCGACACTCCTCCACCACGCGGTCGCAGTAATCTGGCAGACATGAAAGGTTTCTGTGTGAGTGTTTGCCTGACTCACCCACGCAAACGTTTGATATGCACGCGTGCAAACACACGGCGAAAGGAAACGAGTGAGCCGCTTCTACACTATGATAATACAATATATACATGTATACACACTATAAATACACTATATATATGTATATGTACATACATATACTGTACATGTCTTTGCATACATACATACATACATACATACATACATACATACATACATACATACATACATATATTGTATATACTGTATACATACAAATATTTGTGTATATGTGTGTAAATATATGTAGACACACACATACTGTATACATTCATTCATACATATAAGTATGCATGTGTGTACACATACATAAGCACGCACATACTGTACACATACATACATACATACATACATACATACATACATACATACATACAAAGATATACATTCACACAAATACAGACACATTTGTACATATACACATACATACATTTATATGATATGTATACATCACTATATGTATACATGGAATTCAAAATACACAAATAAACACAGGCATACTGAAACACAATTATCTCCAGTAGTTTTAAAAATTTTGAAGTGCATGTAAATGTCTGAGGGACTCACACCCCAACATCCCATCTCTCTCTCACACTCACTCCTACTGAGCTGTTCCACCACAGAGACTCTGGATGTAGTGACTGTGAGAAGCCACATGACTATCTCGTAGGATCCAAATTTTCTTCTTTCGCTCCCCATCCCGACAGTATCAATGAATATCGACTACATTTCCAAGGAAATTAACTAATTCCTCCTGATCAATTTCTTTCGCCACCAAATGAGGGACGATGAACTCACCGGCAGCTGCGGCTGTGCAGAGGCCGAGCAGGACCAGGATGAGGCGCAGCATGGCGTGGAACCAGCAGATCCAGGAGCTCAAAATCTGAAAAGATTCCCGTGAGTCGCTGAGATTTGAAGTGGCGACCGCGCGATTGCCGTCCCTGTGCGCTCACACGAGGGTCTGGCAGCTACTCTGATGTTTCCTACGTCTCAGCAGGCGTCGATCTGTTGACCGAGCGATGACGCTACGAGCAGCAACCAGCCCAGAGCAGGCGCTGACTTCCTTTAAACACTTTTCCTTTACTTAGCGTGGCTTTTCAAGCAGAAAGAGGAACTTCCTTGTCAGAAAAAAAAAAACACACCGTCCACACAGTCACACCTTTGAATCATTGTCAGCAGGAAATGCTAATGGCACCGCAGAAAACCGCTCACACTCAAAACGCTGTGGTCGCTGTATCTCCTCTCAGGGTGAGGACGGAGTTCAGCTGCTGAGGGAATGAAATGGTGAAATATTAGTTTTTAATCTGATATTTCTAAGATTTAGGATGGAGATCCCCCATGTTGGACGTCCCCCAGATCCTACTGGATTGCATAACATGGCTGTGTGAGCCGCTGTGAGGAAGTCAGGAACAGCTGACGTGACAGTGTGACGTGGGGGCGAGTTGGTCATCAGCCGCCAGTGCGTGAATGGTTTTCCGTCGGGTTTCACACACACACACACACACACGCGCGCGCACGCCGTGGGCTCAGTTCCTCTCACAGCGCCACAAAAAGGTCACACAAGAAGCTCAAGCAGACGGTTCCTGCTGATGATCCAGGGTCAGCGATAGAGGAGACGCTGACGTCTAGTGGCCAAACACCAGCGACAGGCAGGGAGGTCGAAAATGAGTCATGTGGAAATTACCGCACATTCCCACATCTTTGAGAACTTTTGGTGCATGTTGGTTTGTGTGTGGTGCTTAGAGAAGACCGCAACATCAGCTGCAGCTCCAGAGATCCTGGCTTTGTCTGTCTAGTTTAGAGGTGGGCAAACTACAGCCCGTGGGCCACATCAGGCCCAATGGTTCTTTTGTCCTGGCCCAACCACAACTGGCACAGAATTCATAATTTTGGTGGGATTCAAAACACACAACAAAAGCTACAACAGCAAAACTAACACCAGATTTTGATGCAGTGGCAAAGATGGGTGAAAAACAAAATTTTCATTAGAAACAACAAAACTTCTCATTGAAAGGTAAATAACACTGGAGAGCTTTTTTTCAGTTTCTGTTTGACATGTTGGCACCTTGTGCTGATGCGCCCCACCTGTCAAAATCTAAAAGTCAATGTGGCGTTTAAGCTGTTGGCCAACACCTGGTCTGGATGCGGCAGATTCTCCTCAGTGCCGAGGTAACAAAGGCAAATCAGAGTAATGTTGCTTTTATTTCTATTAATCTATTTTTTTTACAGTTTTGTTGGTGACATGGATGAAGCTGAAAATGGATTTAGTTGGCAGCGATGGTCTGGTCCATCCAGGCACGCAGCTCGGTGACGCGGGCGTACACGCCGGGCATGGAGGGGGAGCAGTTACCACTGCCCCAGGACACGATGCCCACCAGGGTCCAGGCTCCGGCCTTCTGGCAGACCAGGGGACCACCGGAGTCGCCCTGAAACACAGCGGCAGCACAGGCAGGTGTCAGGGGATTGGCTCCGGTGCCGGGGAGCTAGCGTGTGATTGGCTCAGGCGCCTTCTGGCTGGCGTGTGATTGGCTGTCAGCACCCACCATGCAGGATGAAGCTCCGGAGGCTCCGGCGCAGATCATCAGGTTGCTGATCCTGTTGCCCCAGAAACGGCGGCACTGGTCGTTGCTCAGCAGGGGGAGGGAGGCCTGCTGCAGCAGGGCGGGGGTGTCAGGGGCTGCGGGAACATCACAGGAAGGACATTTATTTATATTTGATAGTCCGTGATGGCCTCACCATCATCTTCATCATGGTCACTGAGGTGGGGCGGAGCTCCTCTCACCATTGTGGCGGGTCAGGCCCCAGCCAGAGGTCACACACTTCATCTCCGCGGGGAAGTTGTCTCCGCTCTCGGCCACACACACTGGGGACACGCGCATGTTCATCGTGGCGGGCGTGGCCAGCTTGATGAGCAGGATGTCGTTGTTGATGGTGAAGCCGTTGTAGCGGGGGTGCTTGAAGACCTGCCAGCGAGAAGGTTTGAGTCTTGGCCGACTACAACTAAGGGCGCCACCTGCTGAAGAGAGACGAGGAGCGCTAGCGCGCGCTCACCTTTCCAACCCTCATGACCTGAATGTCCTCGGCGTTGGAGGAGCGGTCGTGCTCTCCAAGGATCACACGGTGGGACGTCCTGTGGGCAGAGTCGGAATTGGTTGTCCTGAACTGGAGTTTGGATGCACCGCAGAAGTTGTGTGTCTTGAGATGTTTGCTTACTTGACGTTGCAGTGAGCAGCAGTAACGACCCAGTTCTCATTGATCAGGGAGCCACCGCAGAAATGGAAGCCAGTGTAATCCTGAGGGAGAGATAACAGGTGGAGAAGGAGAGTTTGGAGATCAGGATGCTGCTGTAGAATCACTATGCTGCCGGAGATGAATTGCAATGGACACTGGAATTAAATGACTCCATGCAGAGTGGCAAAAAGTGTGTGTGTGAGCGTGTGTGTGTGTGTTTGTGTGAGAGAGAGAGAGAGAGAGACTGTGTTACCTGCAGGGACACCTGCCAGGGCCAAGAGTGAGGCACGGCCTCCTCGCCGTTCACGATACGGGAGTAGCCGGTGATGACTGGGGTGATAGCGGGAACACCGCAGCCTGGACACACACACACACACACACACACACACACACGCAAACACTGTGTGAATGTGTCAAAAACTGCAGATAACTCCTGAGTTACAGGTGAAAGTCATTGAGACTTCCTCTGGTTTTGAGCCCTCAGACTCACCATAGGCGGCGCTGGCAAAGGCGAGGCAGGAGAGGATCCAGAGGACGGCCATGTTTTCAGCTTGGAGTGTCCGTGGTCCGCACTCACCTTTATACCTCCACACCTCGGGACGGGACACAGGGGGGGCGATGGAAAAACTGACCAATGATTAACCTGCGTCACCCTCAGATGGACCAGCTCAGCTGGTGATTACTCACATTTTCCCAAAGACGCCACATCAACGTCCAACCACAATCTTTAACACGATCTACCAGATTCTGAGAAAAATGAGAGGAGTTCTGACATCCATCCATCCATCCCCTGAAGAAGATGCTCTGATCACAGATACGAAACATTTCACTTTCAGACACATTTCTGTTGTCCTGCAGGCTGCGCTGATCTAATTGTAGAGGAGGAAGCGGTGAGCACAGAGGTCAGCAGACACGCGCAGGCCGGGACATTTTGTGGGTGCAGAAAAATGCAAAGATGCAGAAACAAAAACACTGTGTGGTAACACACAGGGAAGTGGCTAGACTGGTTGGTCAAAACACATGGCAGGTGTGTGTGTGTGTGCCCGTGTGTGAATGTGTTTCTGTGTATGCTTTTTCACACACGAAATTAACACATAGCAACTCACAGGACTGTGTGTTTACCAGGCTGCAGGGGAAAGACTTTCATTATTTTTTTGATGCTTCTTCCTTGAGTTGAATTTGTCATTTGTGTGTGTAATCATTTAGCAAAAACTGTGACTAGAGGGAGGGCGTGTGTGTGTGTGTGTGTGTGTGTGTGTGTGTGTGTGTGTGTGTGTGTGTATCTGATCAATAAACTCCGATCCTGATAAGACAGAAGGAGACAAAATTAGCAATGAAACGACAAATAACAAAGCAAATCACTGAAAATAACTTGCAAATTTAAGATAAATTGATTTAAGATGAATTAGATTAAATCAAATCAAGCTGAACTAAGATCAGATAAACCGAGCAATGTTAAGTTAAGTTAAGTTAAGTTAAGTTAAGTTAAGTTACCGTAGGTCACTGCAATCAGGCTAAGTGATCATAAACTTGCTGAGGGGTTGATTTGTGTTCTGAGAGTACAGATGAATCTCATGGAAACGTGACTTGTGTTCCACCAGGTGAGAACGAGGTCAAAGTCCAACCCTGCTTGTCAACTGAGCTCCATCAAAATGCTCCTCCAGGTTCATTTTCAACTAAAACAGTTTTAAAGTGTGTGAAAGATTCAACTCAATGAAATGGAAAAACACTGACAGGGGATTTTAAATTCTTCTTGTCAACTTGTGTATTACTTTCTGTCATCTTTATTTACCTTCATTGTTTCGTTGGGTATGTGTGTTTGTTTTCATTGTGTTCACACCTGTTGCCGACACCACAGCTCTCCTTGTGACTTGTACCTCTGCCGTGATGGGAAATACTTTGTGACAGTGTGTGAAGTGACAGTCTCAGACAGTCAACAACACAAACATCTCAGGCAAACTTCCAGCTGGTCCGGCATAAATATGACAAACTCTAATTTAGGACGTAAGTGAGACCTGAAAGGACCCAAAAGTCAAGTCTGAGGACAAGAAAACATCCCGATGTGATCTCCCTTGTGGTCCAATGGGAGCGAGGCCGTGAAGGTCATGTCCTATCAGCCCACCCCCCCTGGGAGCACCCAGCTGATAACCAGCTGATGCAGCTCCAGCAGGTGGAGACACGCACCTGCTCCCTGATAGGTGGACCTGCGCTCGGGCAGGAGGATAAAAACCTGCGGCGACTCTGGACTTCATCATCGACAGCATGGCTTTCCTCTGGATCGTGTCTTGCCTCGCCTTCGTCAGCGCCGCTTACGGTGAGAAGGACAATGCCGCTTTCTCTCCCTCGACCCTTCTCTACTTGACTCGGAATCTTTTGTTCATGCATTTCGCAGAGCGCTTGTCGAGTAATTCTTACTCGATAGTTTTGGCCACTAGATGGCGCCAATAACATGCACCTGTCGTCCCCAGGCTGCGGCACCCCCGCCATCCCCCCCCAGGTGACCGGCTACGCCCGCATCGTCAACGGTGAGGAGGCCGTGCCCCACTCCTGGCCCTGGCAGGTGTCCCTCCAGGTAACACACACACACACACACAAACACACACACACACACACACAGGAGGATCAAGTGACCACCAATCCAAATACCCAAATGTGTTCAGGACTTAAGAGCAAACCTATATTGAGGTTTGAATTTTAATCGGGATTTACACCAGTGATCTAGTTTAAAGATTTGAATTTGGTTTTATTCTTTTTTTCTTCTTCAGCAATCCAATGGCTTCCACTTCTGCGGTGGCTCCCTGATCAACGAGAACTGGGTGGTGACCGCCGCCCACTGCAACGTCAGGTCAGAGGCCACCTCTTCTTCTTCCTCCTCCTCTTCTTCTTCCTCCTCCTCTTCGTCCCCTTCTCCCTCCTTACTCCCTCCTCTGCCGGAACAATCGGCGGAGGCTGATTTCAGCACAGCGCCCCCTGGTGACAGACCTCCTGAGCGTGTCTCGTTCTCTCTCACAGGACCTACCACCGCGTTGTGGCTGGAGAGCACGACAAGAGCAGCTATTCCAACGAAGAAGAGATCCAGACCCTGAGGCCCGCTAAGGTCCCCGAACCTGCTCCTCACGTGTCTGCGCTGCATGTTCCCGCTAATCGTCCCCAAATCCTGAAATCAACCTGATGCCAGCATCCACTGATCCCCTCTGATCCCCTCTGAGCCCCTCTGAGCCAGCTTACACCAAAAATCAAAGTCTACTCAACATTTTCCTCAGTCAATTGACTGAGCGTGGGCGTTGAACTTCCTCTCCGTCCTCCTCTTCCTCCTTTAGGTGTTCACTCACCCCAAATGGAACCCCCGCACCATCAACAACGACATCGCCCTCATCAAGCTGTCCACCCCCGCCCGCCTGGGTCCCAACGTGTCTCCCGTCTGTCTGGCCGAGACCACCGACGTCTTCGCCCCCGGCATGAACTGCGTGACCTCTGGATGGGGCCTGACCCGCTACAACGGTGAGCGCTCGGCCCAGTCGGCGGGGCCCACGTAGGAGTTTGGGCGACGCCATCAGAGTGCTGAGATGTTCCTGGTGTTGCTCCTACAGCTCCAGGCACTCCCAACAAGCTGCAGCAGGCCGCCCTGCCCCTGCTGTCCAATGAGCAGTGCAAGAGGCACTGGGGAAGCAACATCAGCAGCGTGATGATCTGCGCTGGAGCCGATGGAGCCACTTCCTGCATGGTGAGGGACCTTCACCCGACATCTGCCTGTATGCGGACAGGACAGGAAGAACCAGGGATTCAATGTGTTTACGTGTGTGTGTGTGTGTGTCCTCAGGGTGATTCTGGTGGCCCCCTGGTCTGCGAGAAGGACAACGTCTGGACCCTGGTTGGTATCGTCTCCTGGGGAAGCAGCAGATGCTCCACCTCCACCCCCGCCGTCTACGCCCGCGTCACCGAGCTGCGCGGCTGGGTAGACCAGATCCTGGCCGCCAACTAAGCCAGCTGAGGAGGGTCAGCAGCGATCGGGACCAGCTGATCCCTGCACCGGACCCCGTCGGACCTCCATCGGACTGCCTCCTCTTCCACTTCCTGCCTCAACATCTCTCTGGAAGTCAATAAAAAGAGTTGAACATGACTACTGTTGTTGTTGTTGTTGTTGTTGTTATTGCTGTGATGCTGTAGTGGTAATTAGAGTTGCTTGAATAAGACACCAGCCTGAATATGATACCCGCAGCCTCCAGCAGAGGGCGCTCATTGATGGGAACTAACTGCCCAACTCCACCTGACTTATCTCATAGAGGATAAAAAAAATTCAAGCTTTAGATTTAGACATTAAGAACCTTTGGCAACACTCCAAGGGCTTAAGCTACTAATAGAGAATAGAAGTGAGACAGTAAAAGGAAATATCTAAAGGATTTTAATCAGTGGTTGAAAGCCCAGAAAAAAAGTGAAACATTCCAAACATAAACAAATAAAGAGATGGAGTTCAGAATAAAAATAAAACGACTTAGATGAGCATTTGCTTGAAACTGATCTTAAGCTGCATATTTGGTTGTAAAGCTATTGACAAAAACGAGAATCAAAATATTCATCATTTTATTACATATTAGGAATCATCGAAAAAACATTCAGTATAAACTTAACCTACATTATTACCATGTACTGTATGTGTGATTATTTATTCAGGTTCTATCTGGATCCCTTTCTCCTGCATTTCTATGACCTTGTTTGCATTTTAACAAATACTGCTGACGCTCAAAGTGCAACATGCGGAGGATATTACCATGAGCCTGTGACTCGTGAAACTTTCATCTACGCAAAGAGACGAAAAGACGGGAAGATTGTCATCCTGTGTTAGGGGAGACGTCTGTCTTCGTGTCTCATATGTTGTGTCCTATAGCCTCAGAGCTCCACTTTCACTTTGATCGTGTGTGTTTATAACGTCTCGCTCACATCGCGGCTGCTTACGATTAACCATCATCATTCGCTGCGCTGAAGACTCTGCTAATGTCTTTGAATTAGATGGAAATATAACATTGCGTGCACATCTCCTTACGATACGCCAAGCAAAATCTACTGAGTGAATAAATGATCGACCTCATTTTTGGATGTTTGGTGTGGATCCTCGCTGCTGTACCTGTCGATCGCATTCAACACATTCCTCCACATCTCAGACGTCCCACAAATGCCCCACATGAGGCTCCAGCAGAGTTGCTGGGCAGATGTGGTGATGTGCTGAATGGGGACTGCAGGAAAATACTCACGTTTGACAAAATGAGGTCAGAATGAGAGAAAAATGAGAAATGCAGTGTTGGAGTCCGTGAAATGACACAATCAAAACAGGTAAATCTCTCCAATAAAGAAACAAGATGAACGACGATAAGAGGAGAAATAAGAGAAACCTCATTGTTTGTTAAGTATGCATAGTCTGATAATGATTGATTGATTGATTGAGTGATTCATCCATTCATTGATTCATTCATTGATTCATTCATTGATTGATTCATTCATTCATTGATTCATTCATTGATTCATTCATTGATTCATTCATTGATTCATTGATTCATTCATGGATTGACTGATTGATTCATTCATTCATTCATTCATTCATTCATTCATTCATTCATTCATTCATTCATTCATTCATTCATTCATTTACTGATTGATTCATTCAGGGATT
>OMPJ01007366.1:0-10132 GCA_900312935.1 Carapus acus | reverse complement strand
ATCTGAATCGACAAAACATCTGATCATGCTGGAACTCACCGTACCCTGGGAGGAGCGGATCGAGGAAGCCAACGAGAGGAAGCGCGAGAAGTACCAGGAACTGGTGGAGGAGTGCAGAGGCAGGGGATGGAGGACATTCTATTAGCCCATAGAAGTTGGTTGCAGGGGTTTTGCAGGACGCTCCCTCTGCAAGGTCCTGGGCCGGCTGGGTGTGACAGGGGTGGCCAAGAAGAGGGCCATTCATTCCGCGAGCGAAGCCGCAGAGAGAGCCACTAGATGGCTGTGGAATAAGAGGGCGGATCCGTGGGCTGCTACTGGGACGCAAGTCGGGGCCTGATCACCCCCGACTGGGTCGCCTGGGTGAGGGTGTCTGTTGCAAGACTCGAAACACCCTATGACCCCAGGAACCAACACTGATGATGCGTCCCAGTGCATCCAGGAGATGTTTCTTCCAGAGATCAAAACACTTAAGGGCCATGTAAAGCCTTCATATCCTCTTTACATCACAAATGTACAGTGGGATCATTTTGATCCTGCAACTGCAGCTCTGAGCACCCCAGATCTGGCATTCCATAGACCTCAGGGGCATCAGACCCAGAAGTGCCAGTGCAGTGTGCTTGACTGTGATCCAGTTTAAGTCGGACCAGTTAGGGGTCATGGGTTCCTAGTTCAAATATTAATGTTATATTTTCCTTGAGCAAGATGTACAGTAATGGTGAAGTCCCCTCCGGTCGGTATCATTGTGCCCGACAGAGTTGCTCCTGGGACACTACAGTTCAATTTTTTTGTATTTAATTTTACTTGTTTGGCGCCAAAGCATAGCGGAAGTTATCTTTAAGTGCTTTCCAAGATACTTACAGAGACCCAAAAGATGTCCCCCATTAACCGCGATGGTGGCAAGGGACCCTGGCACAGATACTTGTGGAACAGCGCACAGAGGATGCATTGTGATCATGTACAAACTGACATCTGCCTGACATAGAAGACTTAAACCACTTTAAGGCACTTCCTCAAATAAACTTTAAGGCACTTCCTCAAATAAACTATCGCTCTGCAGGTAGTCACACAACTGATTGGCCACAACTTTCCACAGGATCCCTGAGAGAAACGGAAGGTTAGAAATAGGCCTGTAATTAGCCAAAATCCCAGAATCAAGACAGTTTTTTCTAAGAAGAGGATTAATCACAGCAAATTAAAAAGACTGTGGTGCGTAGCCAGTATTAAGACATATAAATCATACTTAGTATAAAAGTTCCTATAAAGGGAAAGACTTCCGAGAGCAGACCAGTTGGAATAGCATCTAACATACAGGTTGATTGCCTAGCTGAGGAAATCATCTTGGTTAGTACGGGAAAGTCAACAGGGGAGAGGCAGTCTAGGAACGAACCCAGTTGTTAGGGCCCTGGACCTGAGGTTGCATCCTGTGCACCTAAGTTTGAGGGAATGAGATCATTAATTTTGCCTCTTATTGTTACAATTTTACCATTGGAGAATCTCATGATGTCATTACTGCTAAGATCCATAGAATTACATGGGTCGGTAGATTCATGACTCTTGAGTCAACTCGGCTAAGGTGCTGAAAAGGAATCATGGGTTATTTTCATTTTCCTCGATTAATGAGGAGTAATAGGCAGCTTTGGCATTACAAAATGCCTTTCTGTAGGTTTCCAGGCTGTCTTGGCAGGGTAAGCGAGATTCATCTAACCTCGTGGAATGCCATATCCTCTCAAGTCTTCAAAAGGTTTTCTTCAATTCACGGATCTGTGAACTATACCATGGACCATATCTCTTCTGTTTTATCTATTTCTTCTTGAAAGGAGCATTGGCATAGAGCGTCATATGCAGTGAGCCTGCCTTACTATCAACTAGTTGATCTAAACTAGGGGGACCGAGACTGGTGAAGGACTCCATTGTCGGAGTGAGACGAAGCACGGGAGGAATTGCTTCCTCAAATCTAGACAACACTGTCCGATACACATCTACTGATAACAGTATTGTCCTGTGGTGTGTAATCCTGGAGAAAATTTTCGGTCAAGGGCCACAAAACATTAAATCCCTTGAACTCACAAAAATGGTGTATGTGGTTGCAACTACATGCAACAAAAAGCCCACTAAAGTGAGCAAGGGCTCCTACATTTTCAAAGGTATCGGAGCATTTCAAGTGATGCACTGACAGTGAAAATGAGTTTGACACCCCTGGCATAGACTGAGGGCCACATCAGCGTGGCCATGGCCCCCAAGGGGCCAGCTATCAATAGCAATTGCATCTATGCCTTCTTAATGATTGCCGAGTGATTACTCACAGATAAATGTATTTTGGCAGTGATGGCCTATATTGAAAATTGTGCACTGAGCTTCTTATTGATTCTATGCACATTTTATGATTTCACTGGAGAGTTGGTTGTGTGTTAAAGAGTATTTTCAAACATTCTAAGTTGATGATGCTCAGCAAGATGGCAGTGTGTCCACACATTACAAAAAGAGTAGTTTTAAGATCACTGCCATAACTCTCATCTCCTTGTAACCCCCGGTCACAAACTGGTGGACTGCGGTACAGGTCAGGATCCTAAAACTGTCTTGCACGGACCCGGACTCATAGCAAAAATGGAGGGTTATGATTTAAACCAGACACGGAGGTTCTATTTCAAGTGATGCAGCCTCTACCGTAATTACGGTAGTCGTTAAGCGGATGAGGAAACACACAGACCAATCGCATACAGCAAAACCACCACCATATGATTTGATTTGCATTACGTCAGTCTGTGCAGTTAATGCTGATGGTCAAGGGAAATTGAGACAAACTGCCACAACAGAGATGTGAAGAGCAATAATGTGTTTGAACACACACACACACACACACACACATACTTCTTGGCTGTCTAGATACATACCACATTAATTAGTTAAACCAGTAGTTACTGTATTTACCTTGCTGGAGATACTGAACCCCACCAGTTTCATATGTGCATTCACCGAGCCCCAGGTACTATGGCCAAGTGGGGTGTGTCATCACGAATCACATGAGTTGAGTATTTGTCTTGACCTCCGCCCAAACCCTGACATTGATTAGCCGAACCCCTGGAGTTTGATTGAACCCAAGTAACGAACCAGTGAGTTAAACATTATGCTTTTCGTGACATTTGTTTTCTTGAGCTAAAAATACACCTTCTCTACATGCATCAAAGCTGAAGTTTAAAAGGCCTCTCAAATGCTTTGTGTTGCAGCACTGAAGAGAAGCTATTAATCAGAGACAAAAAGAGGAACCACTGAGGAGAGAAAATGAAAAACTTGTATTGAAAGCAGAAATGGCAGCTGCTAATGCTAAACTTTGTGCACTGGATTTGAGTGCATTCAGAAGAAACAACAGTCATCTATTTCAGATAGGGATATTCAAGCATTCCAGGCCTTTTCTGTCTTTCTCTGTGGATGTTGTAGTACAACACATAACATGCCATCAAACAGGAGAAATGTTCGGAAATGGCCTTGTGAGCTTCAAGAAATTGTGGACAAGCACTGCATGTAAACTGCAAGAGTTGTGAAGAGGCATTATTTGTGAGACACAACATGTGACTCCAAGCAAAGGTTTCACTATAAGGCAAATGAGGGAAACAAAAAGACATAAAAGAAACGGTTTCAGGATTCGCTTTTATGCTGGTATATATGTAATGCTGGTATAGAGGGAAAGGTTAAGATGTGAGGGGGAAAAAAGAATGCTCCCTCTTCATACCAACTCACCAAGGCTGTATGTTCAGTGCAAAAAAGTGGTCACTCATTGGACAAGTGCTCACAGAAGCGAAAACTCACCTCGACAAGATTAACCTCACCAATTGTTCCCTCTTGCTGATAAAAGGACATGCAGGAGAGTGAAACGACCCAACACGCTGACATAAAGGTTCCTGACCCATGGGTTAGGGATTTTGTTGAAAGGTTTCCACACTACAGTAGCACCACATTCATTAACAGTTACAACTCAAAGGAAAACATTGTGGAGAACGCCAACCCTGCTGCTAGAAAGTGATATCCAAATGTTTCACGTGCAGATGTCATATAGAAGGGATGTCAAACTCTTTTTCACAAAGAGCCACATTGGAATGGTGGCTGCCATCATGGCGCCAGATGTCCTCAGCAAGTCGTCAATATGGGCCTGGGGTGGACCCGCACGCCGCTCGGCGAGCTGTCCTCCACTAGTTGTCAGCGGGAGAGGGTATGTGGTATACATGTGGTTCCTGATTGTGCCTTGCAGCGAGTTGGGCTTCTTGCCGGCTGTGAGGGACCAGATTTGGGTGTGCTGTCGGTCTGTCTGGCTGGTTCCTCCTCCCATAGCGCGCAAATGTGGCTGCTGCTCTTTTGATTCTCTGTGAGGTGCTGTGTTGCTGCTTGGTGGCGCGGTTGAGCCCAGCTGCATGCTGCAGCATCGAATTCATAGACTCCACACCCGCTACGCAAAGATGCTGCTGCTGTCTTGTTGACCTGGTTTGAACATGGACATGTAACATTTGCTTGTGGCTATAAGATAGCCATGGGCTTTTGCCGTATTCCCCGGGTTCAGTAACCCTTACAATCAGGGAGATATTAGCACAAAGTCCGGTCACCATGCAAAGCCACCCACACACACACATTCACTAATAAGGACCCATCCCCCCCCCATATGCCGGGAACGTTACAACCACTAACAGTCTGTCTTTATTTATTATTCCTTTATCTTATTCTTATGTTTCATTAAGTACTGGATGATGTTTCATCATCCAGTCCAGTGCAGGGCAGCAAAGTAAGAATTTCATTGTGCTGGGAAACTTGTTTCTATACTGTGCAAATGACAACAATAAAACTTTGAATCCTTTGTAAGCAGGGGTAGATGTTGCAATCCTGATTGTCCCATGATTGAAGTTGGAAACCTTTGAGGCGGACAGGGACAGGAGGACACAATTTTGGTGTATCGTCCCTGGAATCAAACTGACTGTCAAGGAGCAGTGGAAATCTTGCCTCTAGTTTGGGAAGATGTGGAAATGTGGTGCACGCAGATTGTTGAATTGATTGCCTCACATCATTTGTTTGTGCAAGCGCTTCAGTGTGTTCTGAAAATTGTTTTGGGAGCCCTGCTGGGACCCTTCACTGGCTATGAAGGTGAACTGCCAGTTCCCCTCAGACATGACTCTCCAGTATTACGACACCAAATTCAGGCTGTGCTTGAAAGGGTTCGGCAGAGATTTTGTCGAAGACCCAATTACATGGCCCTTGCTGGCATGCAACAGAGAGACAATGAAAACGCAAATGATCTCATGATTCGATTTGAAAAAAACAAAAAACTGGGATTAGTGGCATTCCACATTATGATGATCAAGGTTCCAGTAACAATTTGTTTTGTGTTTACTGAAACACTGTTTACCCAAACTGTTTTGGGTTTAAACTGGAAATCAGAAAATAAATTGAAAAACACTGGGTTGAATATGCCACATCTGGCCCCACCCAGCTGCAAGCGTGGGCCAGACATGCACAAGAGGTGACACAAAAGAGAGAACGAGAAACTGCCTTTTTCACATCAGGCCGACCCGATCCTCCAGCACGCAAGGGTTGCAGGGGATTTAGGGGTGGTCATCGGGGAAGACACAGGGGCGATGGCAGAAGGGGAGAAGATTGGGGTGTGTGTTACACATGCGGAAAATTTGGTCATTATTGGTCAAAAGGAAGGACAGCCTCACCCTAAAAAAAAAAAAAAAAAAAACACCCACCGACACTGTCATGCCATCTGCCCCAAAATGGGATAACTGACTAGATGTACGTGATTTTCCAGCATTTCCGAATTTAACGGAAAATGAGGAAATTGTTGATTGAGCCCCAGCCTTAGAAATTCTTCTTGGTGTTGATATTAAACCAGAGGTCATTTTATTGGTAAACAGGAAAAATGTTAAGTTCCTTTGTGATACCGGGGCATGCACAGCTGTTCATCATCCATGCCAGGGTCAACAAAGTCTACCGGATTTATTTTTGTGAAATCAGCTGACAGGGTGACACAATGTCAAAGTTTGTCAAAGCCTCTATGTATTGTTGATCCTGAGAATATCATGAAGATTAAATCACAGGTTATAACGATATTTGTAATTTATAACAATATTCATAATGTAAATATTGTGTTTATATTTTGTGTACATAGAGACTCTCTTTCTTCTTCCTCTCCTTCTTTCTCTATTTGAAATATTTACACCGGAATGCAGGCACCTTAGTTTCGTTACACAATTCAGTTGCTTTAGTGACAATAAATGATTCCTGATTCCTATAATCTCTCCTAAATGCCCTATTAATTTACTGGGTAGAGACCTGATAGTTCAGATGGGTCTGCGATTGCTACGGTTAAAAATGGAATTAAATTTGAGAGGTTTGACTGTGCTGAAGTAAATGTGCTCAGAGACGCATCAGAGCCAAGCTATTATTACTCTCTTGACTTGTCACACAGAGGCTCGGGTGATGTTACATCTACACTGATGCAACGAGCACAGACTATGTTAAAACATCCTGAAGATGTGATGCCAGAGAGTGAGTTACATATTACTATGTATTTTTGTGGACCGGCGGGCCCTGACAATTATTTTTGGGAAAAATTACACGAAGTGGACAATCAACGAGTGCATTTGCAATATGTGTATATCTACGAGACAAGTATTGCTTTTTCAACTGTCTCCTTAACTGATGAAGTGAAAGAATTGTATTGGGGAGGAGACATGCCTCACGTTTCACTGGCAAAGCCAAAGTCCAAATTTTGGAGAGGTTTGGGCCGCCTGGCAGTGCTAGCTCACAGTGCCACAGATTGGAAAGCAAATTCTGAATATGAACAATGGGAACATAGTGAGACACAACAAATGTTCCGAATGAAACCAGGCTGGGTGGCAAACTGTGAACCGCAAGTACATTTAACAGTGGAACGGAAAAACCTGACTCTTGACATGGTCACAGGAGTGTTACAGGAACAGGATATCCAGCCAGGGGACTGGGTCTACATCAAAGCCATTGAGAGAAAGCACTTGCACAGTCCTAAGTGGGAAGGCCCGTCCCAGGTCCTGCCAACAACTCCAACAGCCGTAAAGATTGCAGAGATATCCACCTGGATACACCTCAGCCACTGCAAGAAGTTGAGGTTACTGGTAGACCCAACAGAGTAGTGGTTAAGTCCGACTACGGAAGAGTGTTGCCTCCTAGTGTAACCACGTCTCAATGTCAGTGAAGTAAACAACTCATCCCTACTCAATTAGGGGTAAAGGCCTGTAGCCTGACTATGCAGTCTGTTGCCGGTCCTCGCCACAAGCGAGGATGGAGGAAGCAGACGGTGATCCTCTCATACCTGGGGATCAGCCTGGTCCTTTTCCTAGGTTGGTGATCTCTTGCAGGTCGCCAACAGGTGACAACTATGGTTCCACGTGAAACTCATGAACTGGAACAACACGACCATAATGATAACGCATGGTGGACCCTAGCTTATGTAACAGCCAGACAAACAACTGACCTAACTGATGTTATGTTTGTAGATTATCATTCCACATTCAGCTACAGAAAACACTATGATGAGGCCTATACCTTTGTTTACAAATGAAACAATTTATGTGTTGCAAGATTTAACAATTGCTCATCTCAACAGAAAACAAATGGTGGCTGACTGGCTGTGGATTGGAACCTGGCCAGAAGCTCTGACATGGAGAAATCCAGCCAATTTTTCGAAGCAGACCAATACAATGTGTGTAACACAAGTGATAGTGCTCAGAATTCACCGCCCTGGGCAGATGGGGCGAGAACCAGGCCTGTGTTTCCATTTACCACGAACGCCAAGTCAACCACAGCAAGACTTGGGATCTGCATTTAAGTGCAAACACGTTATTGACATTGCATGTAATCTGAATGTGACAAATTGTACCAGAGACCATCGCTCCTATCAGTCAGGAGTAACTTGGTTTTTAACTTTGAATCTAACTGCTTCCCTATGGAAATCACCGTTGTGTGATTCTTCAGGATATTGCAGTGACAACCTCGCAGTGGTGGCACCAACAGAGCTGGGATATCCCTCACCCACCAACATGTTATGGACGTGTGGAAGGAGGTCGTACCTATTCCTGCCATCTGGGTGGACAGGAACATGCCATCCCTCAACCCTCCTGCCGGCTTTCTCTGTGGTCCACACCAGTGCTCCCCAACCCCCAGGCTGCGGACCGGTACTGGTCCATGGGTCAATATGTACCGGGTCGCAGGGAAAGGATACTTCCTTAAGGATATTTCCATTTTATGTATGATCTGACTCTTCACGATGTTTTATTTTGGAATAAGACCGGATTTTCTCCGTCACATCTGCCCATGACTCACTATTGACATATGACATGTGCTTGCCTCGCTCACATATGTTGATTCATATCTGCATCTGGTTTCAAACCGCGGTACGGAACCAGCTAGCTGCTAGCTTGCCAAACAAGAGCATTCAGCAGTCACAAGCCGCCTGGGTAAATACACACACATTGAAACAGCGATGTAGGGTTTCTTAGGCCTGCGAGCCGGCACTTAGTTTCCCTCCGAACTCTCCACAACTGTACGGGCAATAACTCATTTTCCATGAGAGCAAGCACCTACGATGGCAAATTCTGCCATGCTGCAACACTTTTCAGTGGGAGAATCGTACACATTTTGCGGTGTTACCAGGAGAACCAAGGCAACAGCAACTGCCCATGTCACTTCCACTAACTATCCACAACACCTAGCAGGTCCATGAAAGTATCCTCTGACATGAAACCGGTCTGTGGCGCAATGAAGGTTGGGGACCACTGGTCCACACGACCAACCTGTGGTGGAGGCGGAGACTCACCATCACCATCGGCTCAGGAGAGACCTGATTCCTGCTGGTCAGCGCGTGACAGCAGGGTTCTTCCTGAGCTACGGGGTAACATTACATTCCCACCTACTAAACAAGTTATCTCACAGTCTTGAGAATCTGACTGCCCAGGTGGATCGGAGTTTCGCATCCCTTAACGAGATGAAGGCTCTGTGAGTGATGACTCTGCAAAATAGTCTAGCCCTCAATCTGCTGCTGTAACTTCTGCCTCCCTTTAGCTTGTTCAGAAGTCCAACTTTTTCTGCAATGGTTAGCATCTTTCTCTGCCTTACGTGTGCGACCGCAGGTGCCTTTTCCCTCACAGTTTGTTTCTCTGACATTATGGTATTTTGGGGGGGGCAGGGGTAGAAAACTTGCAAACATACAGTACATCAGTGTTTCCCAACCTTTTTTCAGCCGTAGCACATTTTGATATTGTAAAGAATTCCGCGGCACACCCTGTGAGTTCTTGCCGTAGGAGGTGGGGTGGGGAATGGGGTTGACGACTTCAAAGAAGACTATTCTTAATGCTGTTATTGTTTGATGAGTTCAATGATTTGACCACTGAAAATGCCTTGAGTGGAAGATAGTGGACTGATGTATTGCTTATAAATGAATAACAGGAGGGAAATGTTGGAATAAACCTCTCCCATATGTACTCATTTATTGCTCAGTCATGTTATTTTCATTTTTAAGCTTCTTTTCATGTATTAATTTATTGCGCAGTTACATGATTCAAACGGCTTATCTGTCCTACTCTTGGAACTGTGTGCCTTATCATATGAGGAGTTTTTCTTTCCCTAAAAAACATTTTTTTCCATCCATCCATCCATCCATCTTCTGCCGCTTATCCGGGGCCGGGTTGCGGGGGCAGCAGTCTCAGAAGGGAAGCCCAGACTTCCCTCTCCCCAGACACCTCCTCTAGCTCCTCCGGGAGGACCCCGAGGCGTTCCCAGGCCAGCTGGGAGTCATAGTCCCTCCAGCGCGTCCTGAGTCTTCCCCGCGGCCTCTTCCCAGTTGGACATGCCCGGAATACCTCCTTAGGGAGGCGTCCGGGAGGCATCTGGTTTAGATGCCCGAACCACCTCAGCTGGCTCCTCTCGATGTGGAGGAGAAGCGGCTCTACTCTGAACTCCTCCCGGGTGGCAGAACTCCTCACCCTATCTCGGAGAGTGCGTCCCGCCACCCTACGGAGGAAACTCATTTCGGCCGCCTGTACCCGAGATCTTGTCCTTTCGGTCATGACCCAAAGTTCATGACCATAGGTGAGGGTAGGAACGTAAATCGACC
>OMPJ01007363.1:18602-31376 GCA_900312935.1 Carapus acus | reverse complement strand
ACAGAAATCAGAATTTAATAAATCACCCCAGAGCCTGACAGAGTTTATCTCCGGGGGTCGCCTCCACTGTGCGGAGACTCACAGACAGACAAAGCCGGGCCTGATAAGATGTGAAATTAAATACAGTTAGCAGTTTGAGACAAAGGAGAGAGAGTGTCACACTGAGCTTTGTACGCCATAAACGGGCTGGCTGCTGGTCGGGGCACATCCGCGTGTACGCACACACACACACACACACACACACACATAACCACACACAAACCTGTGCGTGTGCGTGGGGACAGTGAGGTGATTCATTTCAGGTTTCTTCTCACATTTAGCCTCATTTGCATCATCCACTGTCAACATATCACCTCTCCCAGATATGTTCAAGAGCTTTCATTAGACATCCAGGGGATGACATCCTTTTTACCCGAATGCACTGTTATCAATCACTAGCTCTACCCCTATGTGGACTCATCTCCATCACGGATCAAACACTATCTGCCTATGTTTCCTCTCATTCGGCAGACATCCCTGACATCAGCCATCACTGCAGCTAAAGGAGACTTATGGGAGTACGCTGGGGCTCAGACGACCTTATGAATGGGGTACATAAGCATTTAGTACTGAGAGAATATAAATGCGAGGATTTGTTTGACACTCAATGGATTTGTCGGCGGAAAACCTCGGACAGCCTCGAACACACACAGCACACCAATTGGAGGGCTTGGAAAAGAGTGGTAGTGCCACGACGTGAGTAAAAATGTGCAGACGTGGTGTGCCTGGTGTTGTGTTGTGGTCTGCTATGATGCAAAAGTTGTGTTCTTTTCAGTTAGCTGTGGCCTCAAATTGACATCAGGATACGGTCAACCTCAACTGCTCAAAGACGATTTTTTTTCACCCTGTTTGGTAGTTAACCGAAAGCACAGTCAGGTTTCCAGGAAGAAGTAGTGTCGGGTGTTTAATAGGCTTAGCCTGGTCGTTGGACCTGACCTTTCCCTTTAACAACACTAGGGCCGACGGGCTACGGCCTGCTCTGGGAACAAAGTGACCCATGGGTGAAGCCTAATCTTCTGCAGCTCTATTCAACACACTGACCAGACGGCCTTCATCCAAAGCCTTGATTGTACGCTCCAACTAATGTCTTCCTGCTGCGACAACAGTGCCAAGGAGCTGCCAACAGACCTGGTCCAGCACGGCCTCAAGCAGGCCTGTTCACAAGAAGTCCCAGGTCCTCCCCAGCAGGCATCGACACTCAAGTGTGAGCGCTTCTCAGCAAAATTTTAGGAATGAGCGGAATGCCATGTGCCACCCTAATAACATTCGTCACCCGAGCAAATGATTACTGGTCTAGTGCAGCCAGTCTGTCTATGGATATGATTTAAACAAGTAGCTCCTAGGTATTGTAGGCCTGTCATTATTATGCAGCACCTTGTCATTTCACCAGCTGATCCCACCCCCACAATATCACCCCTTCACACCCCTTTACACCAGACATTGAGATACAATCTATATCCAGATGTCAGCCACAAATGGACAAAGGTGAAGGAAATCTACAAATATTTAACTTAAGAGGGCGTTACATGTGCTATATGATATCTTGTGTGAACTAAATGTAGTACATTTGTATTATTATGATTGTTATTTCTGTTATTATTATCAGTATTTTTAGTGGTAAAAGTAGTTGTAGCAATGGTAGTACAGTGTTAAAATTGTGTTTTATCATATTTCAATGCAAAAACTTTAGATGCTGAGGTGAGTTTGTATTGTGATCGCACACTGCAAGGGGCATGTCCAAGGAACATTACACAAACACAAGATCGAGTCTATCCAACCTGGATTGGAAGGTCATCCTGTCTCATTTTCGAACTGTGTTTTTGTTGACAGAGTGAATCACCACTTGCTCATTCCTGGAATTCAGGATTGACCTTTACCTTGTTAGTGACCTGAAAAAAAAACTGAAATATTACCAACTACTGATATCTTTCCATACTAATGATGACCAGATCACATTTGAAGCCATAGGTGAGGAGTCAAATCGACACCTGATTAACGCAGACAAGTAATTCGGCCTACTGGACTGAGAATAGTGAGATTACCAAATTGCTATTTATAGGACAGTAACGTGGATCTGTGCTGCAAGGGGCTGGGCAGTGCACAGTTTGGTTCTGGTCCAATTGCGCATTTTAAAAGCCCCTCTCAAGGGAGGGAGAGGTGGAGAGGGGGCTTCGATTGAAATAATATTAGTTTATCCAAGATGCTACACAGGAATAGCAAAGCACCACAGCCCTGTGAAAGGTTCCTTTGTCAAGGACATATCATACAGTATTATACTGTGAGCAACATAGAGCAAATGCATGTTTACAAACACATACACAAATGGGCACACACATATATGATCACACCCAAAGGTCTTGACCCAGCCGGAAAGAGGAGAACAGATAGGGAGAGGAAGAAAGAGAGGGATGCTGTGTGTTCATTGTTATTCTCATGTAACTTTGTAACAGTTTGATCAGCGCAAGACATTTGTTCTTTCGCAAACATGTTTTTCCCCACTTTTTTCATGTCGTAATGATACAATGTGAAAGGTTATTCTTTCTTCTCCATAAACTACACAAAGAGCTGTTCTGATCTGTGAAATCCGATCTGTATTTCTAGCATTGTCTTCCGTTCCGACTGTGGCATCTTAAAGGTCAGGAGTGAAAGGCCATT
The DNA here is from genome assembly GCA_900312935.1 of Carapus acus. Classification (NCBI taxonomy): domain Eukaryota; kingdom Metazoa; phylum Chordata; class Actinopteri; order Ophidiiformes; family Carapidae; genus Carapus; species Carapus acus. The sequence continues at coordinate 28,682 of OMPJ01007363.1, read as the reverse complement.
TGATAACTACAGAAAGACCTTTCGGCTTTATTACTCCAGCTTTCATCTCCTTTCCTGCCGAGGTTAAAACAAAGCATTACATCCATTGAAAAGGGAAGGATAAAATGGATCGCTTTGGAGCCTCAAGCCGTTTCTTGTCACTGGAGGAAGTCTGGAATCCAACATACAAGGAAGTTTGTAGTCACTAAATCTAGCAGGACATGTTCCTGAGACGGAGGAATGTTTTCAAGCTACATTATCATATGTCCTCTCAACCTCCCACCAAACCTCTCAATGATAAAAATCCTGTTGAAATCCTGTTGAGACATTATTACCACTTAAACAGAAAACATTCAAAGCATGCACGTGTGTAGACGTGCAGGTGCTTTCGCGTACACACACACACGCACATGTGCAATCACAGTTCAATGACACCCACTTCCCACTGAATATTCCTTTCTTTTTAATGGTAACCTTGGGAGATGGACTGCACCGATGCAGCACTTAACAGCCACTAGTCTGAGAAAAATGTTTTTGATATGCTTGTGTCATTTAATCATCCACATTCTACCAAGGCAGTGCAGGACAATTTTGCAGGATATTAACTCCGAACTAAACCCCTGGCTTGTATCATTTGTGGGGCCAGTCAAGCAGGAGTCCCAGGAGGAGCAGAGACTTCCTCCTAGCACTCGTAGTAATCTAAGCTTGACTGGTCGCACACACACACCCCACACACATACACACACACAGACACATTGAGGCCAACACATCTGAAATGACAGGTAGAAAAGAGATATAGGAATCAGGAGATGTTAGTGCACAACTGTAGAGTGTTATCCGTTGCAGTAGTAAAGACAAAAGAGTGTTTCTGTGATGTGGGCAATGAAGTAACAGCAATAAGAAGTACAACAAGAAGTCAAAGAAAATGGCCCCATGTGTGCTGCAGATACAGATGACTTCCCTTTTTTATTTCCACCACCAAAGTTAGAGATTGAGGAGCATTCGTAAAAGTGTCACTTTAACGTGATCCATTTGGACAGCTCACATTGCTTAATGGGGTAAGAAATTCATTTTTTTCTGCTGTGGAACAGACACACTGGATGATGTGATTCTATGCAAAATATATGAAGCCATTACTGGCAAAATGTATGGGTTTCGATAGTCAGAGAGAGGGGGGGTAGAAAAAGTATCTCTCTGCACCGAAGCAGTCCCTATTCTTTTAGTAGGATGGGAGCGTCACACACACATTCACACACACAATGCAAAAGACAGCAAAGGCAACTGATGAAAACCATTTTTGTTCCATCACAAAGAACTAGGTCACCCTCTCATAATTGTCAATCATGCAATAAATCTCTCTGTGGCACAAATGAATACTGCATTGGGAATGAGACAAAGCTTATTGGCATGCTATGTCAGCTTGACTCAATTCATCCTCCTTTTCACACAGGACCATTCATATGTGGAGCTGTACACGGGTGTCTGTCTGTCTCTCTCTCTCTCTCTCTCTCTCTCTCACTGTTTCACACTCATCCTTTCTGCTTCACTCTCTCTCTAACACGCGCGTGCACAAACACACAAACTCACACATTCCTGTCCTGAAAGTTGAGACAGGCATATTGTCCACGGACAGCGATTTATCGTGGCCGTGTTTGCATTCGTAGGAAAAAAAAAAAAAGAAACCTGTCCTTGTGTTTTCTGCACAGCTGTGGAACAACAGTGAGCTCAAATTCACGCCATCATGTGAGCTTTGAGCTTGACAGCATGACATTACATTCAATGTGTTTCTACAGACATAAATTCATTATTCGGTAGCGATAATGCATTAAACTAAATCAAACCAATCTTTGTTTTTCTGCTGGCCTCATCTCATAGGGGAATATACAGTGGCCTGCCTCCTGTTATCTGATTGGCCTGGGGAGCATAGGCTTGACACAGCACTACAGTTCCCCTCCATAGAGGTTTGTGTCATGTCTCTCAGGACCCGACTGTCACTCTTTAAGAGGGGGGTAATAATAGCCAGGGCGCCACAGCAAGTGGTGGCACAGGCGATTTTAAAGAAACATCAGGGACACGGTGACATTTGAGTCTGTGCGGGGAGAGAAATCCAAGTGCCGCAACCAATAAAGACTTCCAATGATACTCTCACTAGGCCTTAGAGGTGGGGAGGAGCGGGTGAAAGGGAAAAAAGAGATGTCAGTGTTAGATGAAAATGTGTTGACCCGATGATATTGATACCCTGTTCATAACCTCTACAGGTGTGCAGTGCCTTCAGGAAGCAGCAGTAGCAGCAGTTGCAGCTCTGGGTGTGGCCTCTCGATGGAAAACAGCCAGAATTGCAGAGCTTATCATTTTACAGAGGACTGCACAGGCTGCCTCGCTCACTTTGAAACGCTGACAACTCTGGTGATTTTGTATTGAAAAGCTATATCACATTTAATATGGAGCACGGCAGCTGATCCCTTAAATCTGCAAGGCCTCTGTAAAAGAAGTAATGCCGGGACCGTATACATATACAGTATGCATTGTTTGTGTGTGTGTGTGTGTGTGTGTGTGTGTATATAAATACACAGATATAGATATAGATATAGATATAGATATAGGTATACTGTAGATATAGAGAGAATGAGTTTGTAGAGTGTAACTGAAAAAGGCATTGTATAGAAAGAAAATTAATTACAATAAATTCAGTAGATGGCATTAACAATTTCAACAATTTTACATCAAATGGCCTTTGTCAAATCACACAATTTGAAATGTAACCATCTGGATAGTGCAACTCCAACAAAACTGGAAAACAGAGAGAACATCACTGTGAAGTCCGAGCTGAAAAATTCCATTTTGTCACATTAACACCTCTCCTTGTTGCGGAAAGTGTCTCTACCTCAGCACAGTTAATTCTTCAGGTTTCTAATTTAGGAAATATTAATCACAAGATGACCTTAACCCCTGACTGCTGACTAGGGTTTAAATGAGCAGATTTAGGAAAGATATGATCCCGCCCATCATTTGAAAGACAGAATTGGAACAATATGATCTGCTGTCCATTCATCTGAATGTGACCTATAAAAGGGAACAATCCGACTAAGTAATATGCCATTTCTGGCACACCAATTTTAGTACAATGATCTCTAGTGAGTGAAAGCTGTTTACAGTATATGTGTGAATAAATTACAAAATGTAACTCATCTTGGTTGTAATAAGCCTCGTGTTTCCTTTTTGCATGTGAGTTTGTGCCAAAAACACTGTCAGTTACACACACTAAGACGGGACAGCAGCAGTGTTAAGGCAGCGAATATTGTCATACACTCACTCAAGATGGCAAAGCGTCAACACTTGACCAAACTTGTTGCTTTGGGAACATTTCCTTGGATATTCTGCAGTGGTTTTGCAAGCAGGCAGATGCTGAGAACCACTGGCGAATGAGCTACGTGTCTCAACTTTCATTAGCTTTAGGGCTTTTCCCAGTTGTGCCAGGTAAAAAGATGAGATAACAATCAGCCTTAAACAGATACTGTTGGAGGCGGAGGAGCCATCCTTGTGAAGTTAACAACAGAAGAAGAGAGAGGGGAACTGATGTAATTTCCTCCCTGTGCTTTCCGACTGAGACTCGAGAGGAGCGCAATCGTTGTCTTTGTTGTCATGATTATTCCCATGGGGTCCAGAAGTTGAAACTTAGAAGCAAAACATTTTCATGTAAATTAGATGGTTTATATCTAAGAGACCACACCAGTTCATTTTTGTCAAAATAATTGATTAACTCCATGTATGGCACCCCCTGGTGGCATGTGGCCCTGAAGCTACCCAGTGAGTAGCAAAATCATGTTGTGTTTTTTAAATGATTGTCAGGATACTTGATTACTGACTACTTTTTGCTTGACTCAGACTACCTCCAACTTTTAAAACCCATTTGAGATTGGTCGTTATAAGGTGGAAAATAACACTTGAATAGCAGTATTGATGATGATAGGTAGGTAGAAGGGTGCTTTATTGATGATAGTGTTCATCGGTGCATTTGGTTATGGGAAATTCCAAAGAGGTAAGACATTTATTCTTCCAACAATAATTTAACATAAGGCAGACATTATTAACATTTAACTGCATATAATGGATAGCATCAGAGATAAAACATCTATGCAATATGAATTTTAACTTTTAAGTACAAAATTAAAAAGTTGACAGCAACTGAAGTCCACTACTTTGCTGAAATTCCAAAAGCACAGGGAGTCTATTGTTAGATGACATTCCTTCCTTGTTACACTTCAATTATTGAGGAGGAGTGTACCTTGTACTGGGTATAGAGCTCCAAAAACACTGATACTGAAAAAATAACATCTGCGTGTTTACTCAGGAGAAGATTCATCCGATAGTCCCCACAAAAATGAAGAGCGAGAGAAAAAAAACAAGTGGAGGAAATTTGTGGAATCCCATCTGAGATTGCTTCCCTGATGGATTCCTTTTCCTGTCAGCCCAGACAAGAAATGAAGCCGGGGAAAATTAACTCCTGATACAGCTACGCTGAATTAGACAGAAGAAAAAACCCAACGCACTTTTTAAGGATTCCAGCCTTGTCATTTTCAATTTTCTGCTCTTTGGACATGCTTGTATTCAGATTCTCTAACATCTATTCGCCATATCAATCCTAATTAGACAATCTAGGCCCACGAAGGATGGAAGCAGAGTTATTTGCATAATTTAATCATAAATACTCAGTGATACATATTTCCAAATGCATTTGTACAATTATCTTTTCATCCTTGGGGCACAAGTATTAATATGATTAGGCAATAATTCTTTAAAAAAGAGAGAAAATAGGAAACCAGCAAGTGTGCACTCTTTTTAAACTCCAGCTTCGGGCTATATGAAAAATTAATTAATTTCTGAGGAAAATCAATTTCTCCATGTGACCATATTAGACAGAGTGAGGCAACGGCCTGCATTTCTCCTCCAATAAGGAAATCTCATCTGCTCCCTCTAAACTTCTGTCAGTAGCATTTAACATCCTGGTGTGGGCGTCAGTGACTTGCACCATGCAGCCTAAATGTGCTGCAATGTGGAGAAGACGCAGAACTCAAGACTGCCCAAAAATCTATTGCCGGCTTGTCAGGCAATCTGTCTCCAATGCTAAATTACCGTCCAAAACCACTGTTAACAAATCTGCTTCAATATGCTGGATGACTCTTATTGACAGATGGATTTTAAACAGTCTGTTGTCTATAAAAATCATCATAATATCTCTTTTATGTGTTCTCGTGTGATAGAAATGGGTAATTTGAATGGAACTACACAATGTCATTGTAAGACATTTTTAAACGTTACATTTAGAAGAGAAATCCTGACAATAATTCCTGCCACGGATGCAGTTAAGGCATGCAAATAAGACCGAATGCAGGCAAACTAACACTGCCTTGTAAGGGATACGACAAAATGCTGGCCAAAGACTCTTTAACAAATTTAACACACAGTTTTCACATATGTATTTCATCTACAGTCGAGACTGTATCGACACTATCAATTACACTTAACAATGAGAGTAAGTCACTATCTAGTTATGTTGACTTTTTTCTTTTTGATTCATACTTGTTCTGATAGATTGAGCGAATGTTGAGTCTGTGAAGCTATTTTGATTTCAAGGAGACTATATGTTTTGGGGGCCTGGGGACACCTTGCCACCATCTGCCGACTGCACAGTTGATTTGAGCGTATGTACTGTGTTTCATCAAATTAAGCAGGATTAAAAATGCGGAAAATATAAAAGTTTTGATTGTTTTCCCCCTTTTAGTACAGACAACACACACGGAGCAAGCACCAATTTAACTTTCAAGAAAGCACTTGAATAAATTTGGATTTTTAAACAGCTCTATATACCATTACGCCCCCCCACCCTACCCCCCTTTCCTCTGCGCTCTCTCTTTCCCTCTAATCAGCATCTGTCAATCTGTTTTTGAAGTTATTATCGCCCAAGCTCCCACTTGGATGTGGTTGCTGGGTGACGGGTATCTTAGCACCCACTCTGACTGGGAATGATTTGAATGGAATCCAGAAATCTCCCCTGAGTACCTGTAAACACATCCGTGCCTTGTAGAAAACAAATATATTATAACAGAGCTGAACAGAGGAGAGGAGGGAGAGAGACAAGCTGGCACCCTCAGTGGCAGCTCACACTGAGCGCTTAACAAAACAATTACCGTCATTTGCAAATATGTGTGTTTAGGCATAAACACCCTTGAAATACGAACAACGGAGGTGACACTCCAGGTAAAATCTGTATCAATTAGATATATTTCTCAAACTGGCCGCGACCTGTCACTCAAACATTTCAAAGTCAGATGCGTTTGGCGGAGCAGGTAGGTACAGGAGGGGCTGTGTGAAAAGCTGTCCCGCTCCCAGTGGTAGGACATTGTCTGGAGCTTGTGGTTAACCTTCAGGGGTAGACAATGATTGTCAATTAACTGCTGTATTTCTGCGCCACAGCATCGGATAGCCAACCTCCACAAAGCAGACCAATGAGAGATATGCGATATCTCCGTGCCCCCTCCACCCCCCTGTGTTATAATAACCTTTCACAGAGTTCAAGTGTCACACGGCAATAAGAACCTTTTCCATCCCACCGCAGGGAAAATGAAAAGGAAAACAAGTAGCTGGAACAGAGGGCTCCTAGAGGGCCTGAGTCATAATGTAAGGGAGATTACTGAACCTGAATCAGCCTGGGAGACGGGAAGAACCTGTCTGATCTGGCCCTTATAAAAGTCCTTAGAAAAGTACTTAAGAAAATGAACAGTGTTTGAATGTGTAGGATCAATAAAGATGAATGAAAGCTATTAAAATCATTAGTCCAAAAATCCAGAAAATTAGAACACCCGAGGTTCCGTATTAGGTACGTTCCCAGAATCCAGCAGAGAAAGCATTGTTTTTCGTTAGGACTCTAGCGTTAAGGTAATCATGGCGTGGAACAATTTGGCTTGTGCCTGTTTGTGTCCGCATCAAAACTAAAGCAGCAGGATACAGCAGTGCTCAGTGATGCTATTCACATTCACACTGTGTACAAAATGAAAGTAGTGCTGTTTCAACACAATAGACTCTGGGAGGGTGAAAAAAACAGCATGTGAAATCGTAAGAGCCATTGTGCTGGTAGTATTATTCACCTCATTGTTATCACTCCACTACTGTATAAAAAGAGTAGTGACATTGTGGTAATAGGGCCAGAAGAAAAGCTAAACTATCTGAGGCAGCAGCTATTGTTGTGTAACCTGAGTGGGTTAACCGGTGCGCTGAGATACTTTTTTTTTCAAATCTGACAATAAGAACATTGAGTAAAAAGAGGGAACCCTTTTTTGCCTGCAGCTCCGTGTCCTGTTTACTGAGACTGATCATTTTGTCAGTGGCAATTCAATGACAGACGGTGTAAAGCACACATCCCAGCAAATAAAATCAACTCTTTGTAAGTAACAGAAGCCTCTTATCCAGCGGATGCTTCACTGTTCCATGATGTAATTCTCCAAATGGGGCAGGCAGGCCGGCAGACCGGGTCTGAGTGATTGATTTCAGCCCAGCACCGGGAGAACCTGGCTGCTTTCAGAGACAATTACAGTCCTGTCCGTGTGCCCGTAATAGCCCAGCACTTTAGCGTCATTAAAGCGACGCGAGGCACTGCATTATCCTTTAACCCCATTGCTGGCCGTCCCCCCATTGACAACCTAGAGAGTTCAACCACGCACTCCGTCACCTGGAGCCCCATGCCGGGCTGGAAAGGAGCATCGCCTCGCTTTATGTTCACCTCTCTCCTGGAGAAGAAGGGGGGACAGAGGAGGTGAACGGATAGAGGGGTGCTCTAGTTCACATACATTTTATGTTAATGTCATAGAAGTAGGCAAAGTGCACAGGTGAACTGTTGAGACAACTGCTGTCGGATTGAAAACTGAGCACAGCGAAGTACCTATGAGCACCATACAGTGTGTGTGTAGGAGTGTGTGTGAACTGTCTTTAAGCTTGCCGAAAGAGAAAAATACTTGCTTTTATTTCTCACTATTTATTTATCTTATTCTTACATTACTTCTTCAGACTGGAAAATGTCTTGCTCTTTCTAAATCATTGGTTTATTTTGGGGGCAGGGGTCAGACTTTCTTAAGAGTGTGTTCATCTTAGTGCTCCTGTGTGTGCTTACATATTCCAGTGGGTTGCGCTTTGTAACAACTTTAATTACACTGTTTAATTTGCTGATTAATTGCTTATAGTAGAGACAACTGTCTGTCTCTAAAAATGTTTATTGCCATGCCCTGCTGATGTGAGCCTTCATATTTGCATTTCCAGCTCATTTCTGAGGCTGAGATCAATACGGAATCAATCACAGTGACACCTACGGTGGTAAATTTGACCAGGCTGAACCATCCTGGGCGACAGAGCGATACATCAAAGCTCCGTGCAACAGGGACAAGCAAAAATGGCTTTTAATCAAATATTGATCTCCACTTAAATCACTCCTAATAAAAACACGTGAAGCTCGGCAAAATCTAATCCTGGCTTGTGCCGTAATTCTCATATGTGTGAGGGCTGCGCTCATCCCACACCTGCAGCAGTAATTGTTGGGGTTTTTTTGGAAATCATAAGATGCCTGTAGCATCTTCTTTTTCTGAGAAAATGTAGACTTGACACGGTTAAGTAATTATACAATACCAAAACTAAAGAATAAAAAATCCGATATGGTGTAAGTCTGCCCTTTAACCTATTGAATCAAATTAAGTTTGCAATAGTTTACAATATCCACGAGGTTGAGGGACCGTAATGCATCGTAGGTTAATTTGCTGTAAAGGCCAACGCAAAGTTTAAATTCACATATATTCCCTGAAATTGTTTAATGGTGATTCGGTTCCTGGACTCCTTAGTTCTGCATGTTTCGAAGACTCGTTGTGACAGAGAAACTTTGTCCAAGTGTCGCCTTTGTTATCGATTCATTTGCCCTACTAGCTGCTGGGGTCTGTGCTGTGTTACAACGTTATTCCACACGTGTTGTTAAAAAAAAGAAAAGAAAAGAAAACGAGAGAAACTTTCCAGAAACTTTCCCACTGATGCGCGCTGGTATCATCCCGTGTACCCACGCCATCACGACGACCACATGCCTTGCCTGCATCTGAATGAAAGTTTCACACTCGCATACACACACTCACTCGCACACTATATCCATCTAAAAACACCTCTTTGGTGCAATTCCCCGTCTGTGTATGAACGCCACTAGAAGCATGTATTTTCATTTTTACAGGATTAACTCCCCCATCGCCCCCTTACTCGCTCCATGCGCCTTTACGCACTACCAGGGTGCCTTCGACATGAAACGAGACGTGGGGAGAGACAGAAACGTAGAGAGAGAAAGAAAGAAAGAAAAGCGGACATCTCCACTAACCTCGCGTTGGTGCAGTCGTTATAGAGCGTCTCGAAGTCTTTCCTGGATATGAGTTTGCAGCGGTTCACCCCGGGCTGGATGGCGCCGAGCCCTCTGAGGATGCGGACCTGCTCCACATTGCACACCACCGGCGTGATCTCCAGTCGCTTCAGCTTGGTGTAGACCGTGTGCAGCCCCCCGACCAGGTGCTTCAGGAACAGGTCGAACGCCTGAGGGAGGCAGATGAGCTCGCAGCCATCCACGGTGAACGACGCCACTTTGGCACCGCGCAACTCGACCATCTTGCATTCGTTGTTTTGCGGTATGTTTTCAACAGGCGACGGGGTCGAGTACACGGGTTTTCCCGGAGGAAGAGCCGCGGTTGGGGTCGGGATGCCCGGGCTGCTGGTGGCGAGGAGCTCGGATCTGAACAGGTTCCCTCCGGGTCCGGATGGTGGAGGAGCCAGGGATGGAGACGGCGAAGAAGTTGTCGACGGTGGGGACGTGGTAGCGGAGGGAGTCGAGATCGGAGGCGGCGGGACGAGAGGAGTTGATGGGATCAAAGCAGCCGGTACGGCCATGGTCACCTACGGAGGAAAAAGGGGGGGAAAAGAGAGAGCGAGCCCCAAGTTCAAAGTAGAAAACCCAGCCTGCCCCGAGACAACAACCGAAATGAAAGAATCCACGGGAGTTTAGCTCCTCGGATAAGTTGGAAAGTTTGAAAA